>JZKD02S1677414.1:292357-308251 GCA_000966675.3 Picea glauca
ATGATAATGCTACATTGATATAACACTTGCATTATATGGTTAAAAAGGATCATATTTCTCTATTACGTATTCACCCTTTAGTAATCCAACAATTGGTATCAGAGTAGGTTCCTTCAGAAATCAGTTTAACTAATGAAAGGTATATCATAGAAAGAAACAACATGTATAAAAATGGAAGACCACAGTTTGATGGACAAAAGTATGCCTTTTGGAGCATAAGGATGAAGACATATATACAGGCACAGGTATTTTAAATTTGACAATCAATTGTAGATGGATACACAACACCAGTAGTTCCGTCGACAAATGACAAAGCTATGAAACTCGGTTAGAATAATTACAAAGCCACAAATTCACTTCTGAATGGTGTTGGAGAATCGGTATTCACCAAAGTTTCACATTGTAAATCTGCTAAAGATATTTGGGACAAACCTCGAAATATTTATGAAGGAAATTCAAAATTCAAAGTAGCAAAGCTTCAAACTTATAGAGGTCAGTTCAAACAACTAAATATGAAGGGAGATGAGAATATTGCAGCTTACTTTTAACGAGTCGATGAAATAGTAAATGCAATCTTGGGATTGGGAGAAGAAATAAAAGAATATGTAATTGTTCAAAAGGTACTAAGATATCTTCCTATGAGATTTGACCCTAAGATATCAACACTAGAAGAAAGAGCAGATCTAAACTCAATAAGCATGGATGAACTACATGGAATCTTCACAGCATATGAAATGAGAAATGAACAGGAAAATCCAGATATAAAAGAAGCAACCTTTAAATCATCCAAAAGGTCAAAGAAAAATGGAAAGAAAAAATAAAAAGAACATAGAAACAATAGTGATGTCTCGGAAGATGATGAAGAAGTGGCCAACTTTGTCAAAGATTGAATAAGGGAACCAACGACGGGTATAGAGGTAATCTTCCTTTGATTTGTTTTAATTGTGATGGTATTGGTCATTTTGATAACAAATGTCCTCATAAGAAAAAGATAAATGATGAACGTTACTCAAATAGAAAATAAACATATAAAGGAAAAATAACCACAAATAATTTTTTCAAGAAAAGCTTATGCACCAAAGAAGACATCTCATCATGAGATGAAGATGAAGTCAGTGATAGTGAGAAGGAAATAGGTCTATTCATGGAAGTAGAAGACTCTAATAAATAAGAATCTGAAGAATAATATGAAGAGGTCGAATATGTATATGAAGAGTCATAATTTGACTATCGCGAAGAATTGTTGTGTACCATAGAAGTTATCAGAAGATAAAAGAAGAAAAACAAGAAACTACAAGTGGAACTAGACACGAAAGAAGAAACTCAGGAAATAGAACAAATGATCACAAATTTGAAGGTTCAAATTGAAGAAGATAAAATAATTAAAGAAGCACTCAAAGAACATCTAGAAGGAAGAGACAGGATCATTGGAAATTTGGAAGCAGGAATTGTCACATTAACAAAGGATACTCAAAATAAAAATATGCAGAACAACTCAAAAGTTTTGAATGACATTATCAACAGTCAAAAACCTCATCATGAAAAGTCCAGACTTAGATACAATTAGATAGAAAAGGGATCAAGCTCCAAAACAACAGAACAAGAAACATATCCAAAAATCTATGCAGAAACAAACAAATGGGATAGGAAGGTCTACAAAGAAAATTACAGGGACACTCCTCCACTGATAAGATTAAGATTTCAGAATCAACGACTGATAGAAACAGATAGACCTCGAGAAGAAGAAGGATTCATAAGAGTACCTCCTTTAAGAAGATATTCAATTCCCAGGTATCAAACTATCTTTTTTGGTTTATGTTATGCATGTAATCATTTTGGAAATAAAGCTATGAATTGTAGAGCTAACAACAGGAACATAAACAACTTTGAAATTCATACACAAAAGGGTTGTTGGCACAGGAGCAGACCCAGGGTTCAATTCTACAATAACGCACCAACAAAACCCTAAATACCATCCCTTTCAGCAACACCTGCGAAGCAAATGAAGTCTCACCCGAGGTAGAGTCAGGGGTGGTTGCAGGACTCAGGGGTCTGCAACCTTAGCTAGGACACAGATCTGTGATTATGACACTTAATAGAGCACTTAGCACCATTATTTCATCATTATTTAACCGATATCTACTTCACAGATAAAACAAAGCATCACAACATTCACCCTGATCTGATGTATCTAAGCACTAGGCATAAAGAAATTGATCATATCTAGCAGATTTAAGCACTAAGCACATTCACCTATATCAAATCTAACATCTAGATTCATCATAAGCACAAAGCATAAACAAATCTATCTATCTGTCTATATCAAGCACTTAGAAAATATCACATAAATGCATCATAACATCGCACAAAGAAGAATAACACAGTATTTACGTGGTTCACCCCCACCCCAGGGATACCTCCACCAACTCTTCTTCTTTATTAGATTCAATCATTCATCTACATGCACAGAGCCAAAAAACCCTTACTCTGCATAGGACAGGAGATCTGCGTTGCTCGCTAGATTCTCCTTCCTTGCGTTGCAGCACAAAGCCTTCTTAGTCTCTTACAATGAATTACACTTAGCTCTGCAAGTCTCATACAGTATTCATGAAGCCTTACAAGTCTCGATCACACAGATCCAACTCTTAGCACTTAGCCAACTTTCACAACTCTTGCTCACTATTCAACTACTTCTTATATTTCCTATCCTTCTATTTATACATACAAAATAGGCCTAAACATGGGTAAACCCATGGGCTGACATCCCATTCTCGTTACATATTCCCAAATCCCAAAAAAGGACCCAAAAAGGGGTCGAGATCCCGTGATCTCTCCTTCATCTTGCACTCTGTCTTTGACAGGCTATCAAAGTCCCAAAATAGGTCAACATGACCAAGAATCTCCCAAAACTTGGTCAAGGGCCAACATGTGCCCAACACTCACCTGTGACTCATCCCGAGTCACTCTGGTCTAACTAGTTCTGCTTTGAACACCTCGAGCTTGGCTCGAGCTTCTTCAACTTGTTGTTGTGCCACAACCTCCTGTTCTATGAACTCTTGGATGACTACATCATTGATTGATCCCTCTAGATGTTGTTCATCTATAGTGACAACCTACTCTAGTTCTACTCCTTGGCCTTCTACTTCTGTAAACATTTGATAGGCCTTATCTTGCACAGGGTGGATTTTCTGAGTTACCTCCATAAATCTGCTCTGGATAGTATGTATTTTTTGTTGTGCAATGCGTTTCTCTTGGGAGTGCTTCAATATTTCCATAGATGACAGGGACTTCAGTTGCGCCTGTATATTTTCGACTTGATACTTCGCCTCTTAGAGATGCAACTCCAGTGCCTTCAGTTTTGGGTTCTCCATGATTTTTTCATAGGTCTAGGCATTGTGATTAGTGAGGTGCTTACATTCCAAGGTAATATCCTTGAGCCTTTCAACTACGCTCTTGGTGGTTGCTTCCCTTTGGTCTCTTACATATTGTGGGGTCTCGGGTACTGTGTGTAGTTCCAAGTCTATGATGCCTTGTTGTAGTTGTTGGATCACTTCTTCAAGTTGCGCTACTTGTTGTGGAACCCGATCTTTTGCCTTTACTTCTATGATTTTCACAAAGCGAAGTTCTCTATTGAACATTTCCTATACTTCGAGTTGCTCCGCAAGAAACTGTTACTTTTCTTGTTGTAGATCTTCTTTTTCTTCGTCAAACTTCACTTGGAGAGCAAGCTTTTCCTATTCTGCAACACTAAGCTGCTCTACTAGTACCCATTGTACTTGTGTCAAATCCTGGGTAGCTTGTGTTGTTTCTTACTATGCTCATCGAAGGTGAGCTTCAACTGTATCAGCTAAGTGGTGGAGTTGAGCTAGCTCATATCCCAATTCTAGCTCTCCCGACACAGTGGGGACTACGCGACTGGACTATAGGGCTTTTTGTACCCCTTGGAGTTTAGTCTCAATTCGATCATACAACTCCTCTTACTTTGCTTCTTGTTTCTTTGCTATTTTCATCGAAGCATCTTACAGGGATTCTATGAGGAATTCGAAGTCATCGGAGGTGAGGACAGTTTGCATCTTGCTCATGGTGGTCTTCACTTTCTTTCGAGAGGAAGGTTTCGAAGGTGAAAATTTTATCTTCTTCAGGGATCAACCTTGTTTACTTGATTCTGTTCGACTCCTTCGTCACCTAACTCTTCGCCATCACCTCCTTGCTCTGGTGATATGGAGGCAGTCTTCACGGATGCATTGTCTAATTCTTGGACCTCTTTAGTTTTATTTGCCCCACTAGGTATGAGTGTATCCTGCATTGTTTATGGGCTATCGATGTCATATATATCTGCAGCATCTGCTGGAATAAGGAGGTCCACCGACCATTCCTTGGTGATATCCTCCAAATCCTCTACCGTCATCTTGTAGTAGGACTGAAGTTGTTGCTTGTGTTCATCAGTGCGCACTGTGATATAAGTAAAATGTCGATCTGCACTGAACTTCATCAGAGGCCTAAACCAGTGTAGAGTATTTAGAGTCATGCAAGGTTCAGACTGTATGGATACCTTCAGTTGATTGTAGTAGGTATGAAAAACAACATTTGACTACCACTCTTTATTCATGTCGCTTGAGTACCATAGTGTACTGAACTTTGCATCCAGTGGTTCAAAATGCTCGATGTCCGGGAAGGTCGTACCTTCCGGCATCTCCCAGGCAATAAAGGGTATCAGTATCAAACTCCAACTGAAATGAAATTCATATCCTTGATCTTGTACTTCTCTGTAGTAGAGTTCCAACTGGCTCACCAGGTACTTCACCTAGTTCATATGAAGGCCTTCCATGAACTTCCTTATGAGGTCGACTACAAAACCGGTGACATGGGTGGGTCAACTCTTTCAGACTAAATTCCATGCAATCAACTAATAGGCAAGGCACACTGCGCCACTCTGGATAGAAGCTACTTTGTAACCTTGCGTGCCCTTCTTGACATCACCATAAGTGTCCTTGATCCGCTGTGCTAGAGCACGATCCATGGATTTTCTAAGGTAAAACTCCTGTGGATCGGGTCCTTGCATACTCAAACCCGTGATCTGATTGATCAGCGTTGGATCAACTATTATACAATGGTTTAGACACAAATAACCTCCATGGTAACAACACAACAGTAACTTGACACATGCATTTACATCCTGGTATCGTTTGAAGTGAGGAATTTTCATGACATTGAGTAGGGTGGACTACGTGAGGTTCATAGTCCACGACTAGGGGATTATATTTGAATTCTTCCCCTTAGTCCGGATCAGGTAGTTATGTGGGTCGAATATGTTGTAAACTTTTCGATCTCCGAGGTTGAAGTCTGTAAACTTCAACGCCGCAATCTTTTCTTGGTCTGCTCGAACTACGTGTATCCCCTTCAGGAGGTACACAGTGACCAAGGTGTATTTGAAATATCTGGGCACGTTGTCTCGATTTACTGCGTTGCTCAGGGGTGGAATATAGGTGGGTAATATGGTCGGGATCAATTTAGCATTTTCTAGATCATCCCTGTGCTTGGCTCGCTTTTCATCAGATGGTCAGGATGGTCCGGCTCTGCGAGCAGTGGATGGAGAGGCTAGCAGTCCTCTCATAGATGATGCTTTTACACTTGTAGACATCGACATGACTCTCTCAATCATGAGGTCGATCATAACTTCTTCAACAATTTTCTCGGCAACACTCAACTCGTCCGACATACACACTCAGGGTTAATCATCTCGGATTTGGAGGGTAACATAGACACTGCAATAGGATAGAGAGAAATAGCGTAATGACCACTATGTAAAATCAAAAAGTCTGTGAGCTCAAATTCACGATTGGCAAAAGTGTTCTCAGTGCATGGCACGACGGGATAAATAGGTAACTCGGCAACGAGTTTCTTGCAACGGGTATAAATCCTTCATTAACTTTGTTTTTTCCATTATGGCGCGGTCCCAACAGTCGGATGGTGAGCTATCTATCCATAAATGTATTTCTTCCCATTCATAGCATTGGTCTAATGGTTATAATGTCCCCAATGGCTATATTTCTTCGTCATGGCGAAGTGCCATGTGTCACTATTCTGATATCCCAACGAAGCTCCAATTTTGCAAATTTTTCTTATGTGAAATTTCCTCTGGAACCCTCTACAACTTTTTGATCTTAGCTCTCTTCTTACTTAGCTTTCTAGCCTTCTTCCCAATGAGCTTCATCTCGATATGATTTTTTCCATTCTGATTCTTATCTTGTTTTGACACAGTGACTTCACGCTATTGATATATTTTCCTAAGAGTCACGGGTGATCCTTCTTCTTTATTTCGAATAGGTACTTCAATATTCAGGGGTTCTTCTAGTGTTCTTGCAACTTCGACATCCATGTCTCTAGTGTTAAATAGCTTCAATATGTTCTTATGTTCTTCAATCAAGTGTGCAATCCTTCTAGTCATGAATTTTTTTAACTCTTTCTTCTTCTGTTCTAAAACTTTCTCTTCTTCTTGCCTTCTAGCCTGATCTCTTTCAATACAAGGTTTTCCTAGTAGAATGGTAAATGGGGCATTGTTATGAATAAATTTGATAATCTCAAAATCTTCCTTTGTCTAAGTTCCATTGGCATTCATAGGTATTCGGGTGAGCTTTCCACATAGGTTTATCATCTTTCCTTCGAATATTCTTATTCCTCCTAGTGAAGGAATCATAGAAGGCTTCCCTATAGATTCCCACGTTCTCTTTGTCATGATATTCACTTGTGTTTCCTCATCTAGAACACATTCAATGTTGAAGTCTCTTATTCTTTCTTCAAGGCATTCTTTTTCTTTGAAGATCCATGATAATCTTACATGTCAGTGATCATTAAGGGTTTCTCTTATCTATAGCAATACTTTCTCTGATTTTTCCTGGGATTCTGTCATAGTATTAGTTTATGGATCTGCCTTAGGGTTTTCTTGTCTCATGTTAATTTCTTCAAGATTAACAATCATTCTAGGGAAATCCAATACTTCATGGTCCATAGCTTTACAAAAAACACAATTGGGTCTTCTCCTAGGGCATTCCTTAGCAATATGTCTCGGTCTTCTGCAACTGTAGCAGAGGGTTAATCCTCTTGTTGGCCCTTGGTTATGGAAGGAAGTGAAGAACAAGGAAGGAAATGTAAAAAGCAAGCTTCGTGGGAGACATAGTAACTGTCACTGAGTCAAAGTGAGCAAAAGAGCAGGAAAGATGGAGCGAAGTGCGGAAAAGAAATCCGTTGGACAAGGAGATCAAGGATGACATATCAACAAGGAAGAAGGATCATGGAAAACTAAACAAGCAGAGAAAATACATCATTGGATTCTTTGGATCACCGCATGATGAAGAAGGAAATAAAGGTTGGTTAAGCCTGGAAAAAGTGGGTCAAGTTGACCTAGGGTTTTAGACACCTAGGGTTTTGGTATCTAGGGTTTTGGCACCTAAGTTTTGACCTAAGGCTGTCGGTGAGGGATTGTAATGTATAAATAAAGGTCAAGAGGACCTGGGTGGGGTTGGTCATTGAGGATTGATTTGATATTGTTGTTATAGCTCTGTTGTGGAGAGAGAGGATTGTATTGTGAGATCTTCAGCTATGTGAGAAGGTCAAGTCCTACAGTTGGGTGTGCAGGAAGGGGAGAGGAAGAGAGAGAAGAAAGAAGATCTGCTAGCTAAGAGCACATATAAGAACTGTATGATTTACCTTAATAAATCATAAGCATAGTTCTGTGGACGTAGCCCTAGAGAGAGGGTGAACCACGTATATTTTTTGTCATATGTGTGATTGATCCCTGGATCTCTGTCATTGTTATATTGTTATTTGCAGTCTTATGTTAGATCAAATATATAGTTGCGTAGGATATACCTAGATGATAAGTGATGTCTTAATGTTGTATTCCTATTGTGATAGATCCACATGATATTCCCCTGGTTATAGACATTCATGTCCTGCAACCCCCCCCCCCTTAGCTACTTCGAGTGAGACTGCATCTGCTTCGCAGGTGTTGCCAAAAGGGCCAGTAGCTAGGTCTTGTTGGTGAGCTCTTGGAGTGAACCTCAGGTCTACCCCTGTGCCAACAAATGGTTTCGTTGTCGGGATAGGAATCTATGTAAGGTAATGTCAAGGTGGTTCCCATCGAAGACAGAGATTCAGAAGTGGATAGAGGATCAAGAGAGGGACTTCACTGAAGCCCAAAACAAGAACCCTAAGATAAGTATTGAAGGTTGGCTGCAGAGACACATCTTCATCAATATTCACAAGATCTTATTTGGAGGAATTCATCAATATCTATATGAGTGGTTAGCTAGGTTAGCCGATACCCAATTTGAGATCAGATCTAGACCTCCTGTGGTCTGGACGTCGAAGTTGATTAAGAATGTTAAGAGAGTCAACAATGTTGTATCAAGGGATGTAGATCACTAGTTTTATAGTACCATTGGAGGGTATATCACCGAATTTGTTTTTGACAGAACAAAATCATATAGCCAGGCCGAGAGATACTTCTTCAAAGGACCTAGAGGAAAATTTTTACAATTTCTGAAGCTAAGAATCAAGATGTTGTTCAATGAAAAGAACATCTTGAAGATACAGTAGATTGGTTGGATCTGAAAAGGATAATGTTCAAGAATTCAGACAGGGACAGCGACACAGAGGCTGGACATATGCGTAGTGGGAAAGTATTTCGAGGGGTTCACCTTGAGAACCTGTTCAAGAAAAAATATGGAGACGAAGGCTTCTAAAGTGGAGAAGAGGCAGATCTGATAGACGAAGAACATTCAGAACCCACCAGAGCAAAGGAATAGGAAGCTAAAGAACTTTTCCACAAAGAGCCAGAGACATCAGGAACTGTGCAGACCACTGAAGTAAGTAATATCAATCCTTCTGTTATTTCAGAAATGCTAAGTAATCAGAATATTTTGAATCACCGAAGTCCGCAGACTACTATTACTAGTAGTTCAATATCTAACCAGATAGGAAACCTAGGCAGCTATATGGAAGATGAGATGAGGCTCCCTATCTTCAAAGGAGATGGATCTAAAGATCCTGATCAACACTGGTTCATGTGTGAGGATGTATGGAGCATTAAAAATATTACTGATGAAGATGTTAAAAGAAACCAATTTAGCACTACGTTGAGGGATCGCACGCTGAGCTGGTACATGAAGCTTGTCCAAGAACTTGCGCATCCTAAGCCACTAAATGAGATCAAGAACACGCTGGTTGCAGAGTTTAAAAAACCTAAGTCGAATTCACAGTGTATTACTGAGCTAAAGGAGATCAAGCAGAAGGTAGCCAAACGTGTTTGGGAGTTCGATCAGAGATTCAAGACACTAACAGGCCGACTGACTTTTAAAATCCCAGATGAGCAGAACAAAGAATGGTTCATCGTTTCTATTTTACCACACATAAGATTTCCCTTGATGTAGCATAATATTGCATCACATGCATAATCTTTGGAGATCACCATGAAGCTTGAATCAACACTTATGGGAGAATCTAGCTCAGGCATGAGCCAAATCTTGAGCCAGCTGACTAGTTTGTCTCTACAGGTTGAGGATATGAAGAAGGACAAGGGGAAGGACAAAAGAGAATATATCTGGTGTGTGAGATGCATATACGAAGGTCATTATAAAGAACATTGTCCCCTGTTTCATGAATATTTGGCCTAAGGAGTGGAGCCCCTTGAAGCAAGTTAACCTGCCCTGGTGCGAAGTATGCAAAAACCGACATCGCCCTGGTGAGTGCTATTATATGCAGAAGTATTTTCAGACACCCACAAACTTGTACTACACATTCTGTAAGTCTGTAGGGAATGATGATAGATATTGTAGGGCTTTTGACCTGATGCATGAAAGATCAAGAGACATATACAAGATCCAAGGTGAAGTACACCAAGAAGGAAACAATGCACTGTATAATTCTCCAGGAAGAGGAAGTTTCAATCCTCGCGGTGGATACAAAGGAGGAGGAGGAGGAGGAGGTATGGGTTGAGGACGGGGACAAATAATTCATTACAACTAAGCACAGCCATGACATTTAGCAAGGGACTTCCAGAACCCTTGCACAACTTGCATTTATTGTAACTCCTTCGAGCATGTCATTGAGGATTTCCCCTTGCTACTAGCTAAGCTTAAGGAAAGATGAGGACCTCAACAAAACCCGCAAGTGAAACTGATATATGTTAAACCTCATGGAGAATACCCTAGAGTCATTGTTATCACTTGAGGAGGCGCTACTACAGGAGAAGACAAAGCAGCCCAAGGAAAGATTGTAGACAACCATAGAGTCAGGAAAGCCACAGAGAAGACCCCAATGTTCGATGCTAAGAAAGAAAGACAAATATTTGAGGAGGAAAGAAAAGAGATCAAAGGAGATCAAGGGTCTTCATCAAATAAACAACTAGTTTCAAAGAATATGGCATGGATCGGGCATTTGATCCATCTATGTCACCAACAGAAGGAAAAGAGGTAAGCAAACTCATGGATTTTTTGTGCACTTGTGTTAAGATGATTCAAGATAAAAGCGTTGTACAAATATTACAAGATTTAATCAAGCAGTATGAGCTAGGAAAGATAGACTCCTTACTGAATAGGGAAGTGATCCAAATTGGAAAATGGAGAAGGACAAATAAAGAATTACACCTGAATGCTCAAATAGGAGAATATGATATAGACTATGTAGTCCTCGACTTAGGGTCGGAGGTAAATGTCACGATGAAGAAAACTTGGGCACTGATGGGAAAATCGAAGTTGATATATTCCCCTATTAGGATTAGAATGGCTAATCAGCAAGTTGTCATCCCATTTGGATGATTGGAGCATGTCCCTGTGGACATCGATGGAGTTAGAACCTCTATGGATTTTGAAGTAATTGAAATTGTTGATGACAACTGCCCTTATCCTGCATTATTAGGAATTGATTGGGCCTTCAAAAATTATACTGTTGTTGATCTAAATAAGAGGCGTATGACATTTGAAAGAAATTCCCTTAGGGTCATTGCACCTTTATATCCATATGAGGGTCCTCGATACATAGATCCTATCAGAGAAGAAGATCATGCGTATGAACTAGAAAACATCTACAAACTAACAGCCAGATAGCAGGATTATATCAATCCTACAACCGATGGGAATCTGAGCTGGTGAAGCGATAATGCATGTTAATCAGACTCAAAAGAAGCATTGGAGAACTGGCAGAACCATATGTATGAAGTCTCTACTAGAAGATGTGCTAGACTAACTAGAGAGGTTTGTTGGATCAGCACAACAGTGAGTAACTTACCCACATTTGATGGGATGAACTCTTTAGAAAAATTCTTATCAGAGTTTGAGACAAGTGTACCAACATAGAAGAGGCTGTTGGAAATGGATGAGGCCATGAAAGCTACACCAACAAGATGGTGGGGGATGCATAAAGGAAACATCACAGACTGGACACAATGTCGAACATTGATGACAATGCGGTTCTCAGAAAAAGTAGGAAGCTGTGAAGTGAGGTACACAGGTCGAAGTTTCCCAAAGGACCATGTGAGAAACTACGAAGAGGCCTGGAGTGACATCCCTCGAGAACAATGGGTGCACAAATTCATTAACACGCTGGACACAATCCCTATCAACTGGTACCTTCAAGCGGAGCTGTGGCTCGTCACTTCAGATTGGGAAGGTATGATCCAGAATTTTGTAACCACATTTTTTGTTTAAAAGTGAATTTCCTTCAGTAGACCAAGCATTATAGATTGTGAGATAGAAAGTATTTAAGGATGCATCTGGCCTCCCTTTGGAGAAAGAAGAGGATGAATGGACCGCGCCATTCCAGATATTACAAGGATGTTACAACATTAATGTCCATGAAGATGATGATTCGAGGAAGGTAAACATTGCTGAGATAGAAGGCCACAGAAATGTGGAAGGACTAGGAGTTGAGCTGCCATTCATAGGACAACCGATCAAAATAAAGAAAGTCAATATTGGGACAGAGGAGACCCTGAAGCTTTCCAATGTCGGAGATTATTGGGATGTTGCTACCATTAACAATATTACAGAGTTATTGCACGAATATTATGACTTGTTCCTGATCAAGTTCACTGATATGAATGGAATCAAAGGGCCTATGGGTGATATGAGAATACCTTTGAAAACATATGCGAAGCCAGTTAAGAAAATACCTTACAGACTGAACCCAAAATACAAGGAAAAAGTGAAGATCAAGCTCGATAGAATGTTGGAAGCAGGGATTATTGAACTTGTCGAAGAGTTGGAGTGGATCATCCCTATGGTGGTACAAGACAAGAAGACAGGAGAAATCAAGATCTGTGTGGACCTCGAAAATTTGAATGATGCTTGCCTGTGTGACCCTTTCCCTACACCATTCACAGATGAAGTGTTGGATAATGTGGGAGGCCGTGAAGTATATTCTTTTAGAGACGGATTTTCGGGATACCATCAGATCTGCATTGCCAAGGAGGATCATCATAAGACTACGTTTTCCATAGAGTGGGGATCCTACCAATATAGAGTAATTCCATTTGGATTGAAGAATGCCCCAGCCATCTTTTCGAGGGTGGTGGTCGAAGCGTTCAAAGAATTTTTGCATAAATTTTTAGAAGCATACTTTGATGACTGAACTGTTTTTAATTTGTTGAAAAATCATATTGAATGTCTAAGGATAATTTTGGAAAAATGTAGGCAATGTCAAATTAATTTGAATCTAAAGAAATGCATCTTCTTCTCACCATTTGGAGTGCTATTAAGTCATATTGTATGCAAGAAGGGATTGTTGGTTGACGCATCTAAAATTGCAATTATAGTTGATTTGCCACCTCCTACTTGAGTCAAACAACTGCACACTGCACTGGGCCATACTGGATATTACAGAAAATTTATCAAAGGATATGCCCAAATTACAGCACCAATGGAGAAGCTGCTAAAGAAGGATTGCCAGTATGAGTGGACAGTTGAATGTCAGGAGAGCTTCGACACATTGAAACAGAAGATGGTTACAACACCCATTCTGTTTTTTCCATATTGGAGCAAAGAATTTCATGTGCATGTCGATGCATCTCCTCTTGCATTAGGAGAAGTACTGGTACAACCTAGAGAAGGGGACATTGATCATCCATTAGAATTTTCCAGCAGGAAGCTATCCACAACCGAAGTTAATTACACCACTACAGAGAGAGAGGTACTAGCCATGGTGTATGCACTGCAAAAATTATACCACTACTTGTTGGGAGGACACTTTGAAATGTTTATTGATCACTCTGCACCGAAGTACCTAGTCAACAAGCCAGTGTTGGGGGGGTGAATATGCAGATTGCTTCTGCTATTTCAAGAATATGATTTTGAGATCATAGTTAAGCCAGGAAGAATGACCAAGGGCCCAGACCACTTACCAAGGTTGGCACATGGTGAAGAACCTACCAATTTGGAGGATACATTACTGGATGCACAGTTGCTCGCCATTAGAAAGATTGATGACCACTTCACATACATAGTCCAGTTCATGTCAACAGGAATGGCTCCAAGTGAGTATACAATTCCTCAAAAGAAACAACTAGTGGTGCGTGCTACAGATTTTTCACTTATAGCTGGACAACTATACAAAATGGGACCAGATGAAATATTAAGGAGGTGTGTTATGGATATAGAGCGACCACTAATCCTCGCAGAATCTCATGAAGGAATCACAGGAAGACATTACGCAGGGAAAGGAACTACACAAAAGCTTCTGCGAGCTGGCCTTTGGTGGCCTACATTACACAAAGATGCTAAAGAGTATGCCAGAGCATGTGATGTATGCCAGAGAATTGGAAAATCATCCCGAAGAGATGATATTCTATTAGAACCACAGATGACCCTACAAGAATTTGAAAAGTGGGCCATTGACTTTGTGGTACCTATAAACCCACCAGGAAAGCGCACAAGAGAAAGATACATTATTACTACGATATAATACTTAACCCAATGGGCCGAAGCCAGAGTAGTCAAGGACTATAGTGCAACTATAGCTGCGTGTTTTACATTTGATGAGATAATAACTAGGTTTGGATTCCCTAAGGTCCTTATGAGTGATCAAGGTACACACTTCATCAATAAGATAGTTGAATCCATAACTAAAGAATTTGCAGTCCACCATCAGAATAGTACACCTTACCATCCACAAGAAAATAGAACGGTTGAAGCATTCAACAAGATCTTGGAGATAGGATTGACAAATATTTGCAGCATGAATAGGGATGAGTGGGATTTAAGAGTACTAGTAGTACTCTGGGCTTATAGAACCACTTGCAAGAAATTAACAATGCAGACCCCCTTCAAGTTGGTTTATGGTCTTGAAGTTGTTGTCTCGATGGAATAATTAGTACCAAGCCTAAGAATTGTTGCATTTACAGACATGGATGATACCGGCACTGTTCGCAAGAGGCTTGCACAATTGGTTGAACTGGAAGAAGAGAGATTCATTGTAGGATTCCATCAGCAAGTTTAGAAGGAATGAGAAAAGGCCTATCATGACAGGCACATCAAGAAGAATACATTCAAGCAAGGCGATATAGTACTGATGTATTATAGTAAGTTTATCAAACACCCTGGGAAATTCAGATCGCATTGGCTCGAACCATATGAGATTACCTATGTTACAAAAGGAGGAGCTACGCAGCTGGAGACATTGAAGGGAGACTAGAAGGAAGGATTGGTGAATGGGAGTCAGTTGAAGTTATACTATGATAACTAGCTGCCTCACAGCTCTCAGTAAAAGCATGAGAAAAAGGGTCCAGGTACCAGGTGCAGTTGAAACTAGGTACCAGACACAGAAAAGACAGTCTCCACAAGTATGGAAAGGAGACATAAAGTAGAAAGAAAGGGTTGCACTGTGCAATCAAGAGTCCAAGTAAAACAAGAGGATCAGATCTGAAGTGCCTTGAGATGAGTCACAGGTGAGTGTTGGGGGCCTGTTGGCCCTTGGTTATGGAAGGAAGCGAAGAACAAGGAAGGAATGGTAAAAAGAGAGCTTCGCGGGAGACACAGTAACTGTGATTGAGTCGAAGTGAGAAAAAGAGCAGGAAAGATGGAGCGAAGTGCGGAAAAGAAAGCCATTGGACGAGGAGATCAGGGATGATAGATCAATAAGGAAGAAGGATCATGGACAACTCAGCAAGTAGATAAAATCCATCATTGGATGATTTGGAGAACTGCGGGATGAAGAAGGAAAGACAGGATGGTGAAGCCCGAGAAAAGTGGGTCAAGTTGACCTAGGGTTTTAGACACCTAGTGCAAGATACCAGATATATAAAATATGCAGAAAAAAAATGAAATGCTAGTAATGACAGAATAACAGTAAATTATCCAGCATAATCTTCACAATAAACAGAAATGATATACGAAATAGCAACAGAAATAGCACTTTGAATTAGAGAGCAATGTTCACAGGCCTCTTTGAGGGGGCAACCTCCAGTCAAGCAGCGCTCTGTTACAATAATCTCCAAGCTAGGGTTTTCATACCCTCGACTCTTATTTATACTAATATGTCTATTAAGAGAAGCATCTAAAGGAAGATCCTTCTAGAAGCGAAAGCTTCTATTAGGTCTTCTTACATCCTCCTTATTCTATTTTATTGAAAGGTCTTATTAAAATTGACCTTTATTAAATCCGAATACATTGATCTACCTATGTGCGGGTTAGGACCTTAACATGTCCGCCCCCTTAAAAACAGCCTTGTCCTCAAGGCTTGAGATTTGGAAAATGTTGCAGAATTGTAGATGGTTCCCAAGTGGCATCTGCTGGAGTCATATCTTTCCACTGTACTAGCACTTCCTTGATGGTTCTCTGACGCAGGTGACGCTCCCGCTGGTCCAAAACTGCTTCTGGTTGTATCCAAATGGATCCTTCTTCA
>JZKD02S1677414.1:313244-326129 GCA_000966675.3 Picea glauca
CTAAGGTTGTCAGTGAGGGATTGTAATGTATAAATAAAGGTCAAGAGGACCTGGGTGGTGTTGGTCATTGAGGATTGATTTGATATAGTTGTTATAGATCTGTTGTGGAGAGAAAGGATTGTATTGTGAGATCTTCAACTGTGTGCAAAGGTCAAGTCCCACAGCTGGGTGCGCGGGAAGGGGAGAGGAAGAGAGAGAAGAAAGAAGATCTTCTAGTTGACAGTGTAGATAAGAACTGTATGCTTTACCTTAATAAATAATAATCACAATTCTGTGGATGTATCCCTAGAGAGAGGGTGAGCCACGTATATTTTGTGTTGTATGTGTGATTGATGCCTCGATCTTTGTCATTGTTATATTTTTATTTGCATTCTTATGTTAGAACATATCTATAGCTCCGCAAGATAGACCTATCTGATAAGTTATATCTGAATTTTGTATTGTTGTTGTGATAGATCCACTTGATATTCCCCTGCTTGTAGACATTCATGTCCTGCAATCCCCCCCTCTTAGCTGCTTCGGGTGAGACTGCATCTGCTTCGTAGGTGCTGCCGAAAGGGCTAGTAGCTAGGGCTTGTTGGTGCAATCTTGGAGTGAACCTCAAGTCTACCCCTGTGCCAACACCTCTCTTTCTTTTAAATGATCCCCAACCTTTCCTATACTGTGCACTAGGATCATGGTAGCTAACCTGCAAAAAATTCTTTCTAGGATCCTGCATACACTTATTAGTCCAAACATTCTTTCTATGCATAGGTATAACATATTTTTCACTATTTATCAGATCTATTCATATCAAACCTTATTTCATCTATTAATACCCTATTTTTCAAGACAGAATCAAATATACCTAGATCCATGCTTTAGAAACAAAAAATTCCACTTATCTTACATTTGTAGAGCACAAATCTTTCATATCTAGAACTTTTCAATATTATTACCTTTATCAGAGCAAAAAGTTGTCAGATATTACCTCTTTTAATAAAAAAGTCTTAGTTTTTCCTTTCTTAGAGCACAAAGCTTCTGGATCTTACCTCTTTTCTTCAGATTAGACTTCGTTTCCTTAGCATAGAGCTTGCCAAACTAGTAGAGTACTGCGCACTAGAGAAACAAATCTACGCATAGAGATTTCACAATTTCATGTCGTATCTTTGCACACTGCTTCTTCTTCCTCAGTTCCCATCAATCACAGTTTTAGGTCCCGACAACAGAACCATTTGTTGGCACAGGGACAGACCCAGGTTTCAATGCTACACCAACGCACCAACAAAACCCTAACTATCGGCCCTTTCGAAAACACCTTTAAAGGAGATGAAGTCTCACTCGAGGTAGAGGCAGGGGTGGTTGTAGGACTCAAGTGTTTGCAACCTTAGCTCGGACACAGATTTGTGATTATGACACTTAATAGAGAACTTAGCACCGTTACTTCATCATTATTTAACCAATATCTACTTCACAGATAAAACAAAGCAACATAGCATTCACCCTGATCTAATGTATCTAAGCACTTAGCATAAAGAAATGGATCATATATAGTATATTTAAGCACTAAGAACATTCACCTATATTAGATCTAACATCTAGATTCATCATAAGAAGAAAGAATAAACAAATATATCTATCTATCTATATCAAGCACTTAGAAAATATCACATAAATGCATCAAAACATCACACAAAGAAGAATAATACAGTATTTATGTGGTTCACCCCCACCCCGGGGATACCTCCACCAACTCTTCTTCTTTATTATCTTCAATCAGTCATCTACATGCACAAAGCCAAAAATCCTTTACTCTGCATAGGACGGGAGATCTGCGCTGCTTTCTAGATCCTCCTTCCTTGAATTGCAGCACAAAGCCTTCTCAGACTCTTACAATGAATTGCACTTAGCTCTGCAAGTCTCATACAATATTCAAGAAGCCTTACAAGTCTTGATCACACAGATCCAACTCTTAGAACTTAGCCAACTTTCACAACTCTTGCTCACTATTCAACTACTTCTTATATTTCCTAGCCTTCTATTTATACATACAAAATAGGCCTGAACATGGGTAAACCCATGGGCTGACATCCCATTCTCGTTACATATTCACAAATCCCTAAAAAGGACCCAAAAAGGGGCCAAGATCCCGCGATCTCTGCTTCGTCTTGCACTCTGTCTTCGACGGGCTGTTGAAGTCCTAAAATAGGTCAACATGACCAAGAATTTCCCCAAACTTGGTCAAGGGCCAACATGCCCCCAACACTCACCTGTGACTCGTCCTGAGTCACTCTGGTCTAACTAGTTCTGCTTCGAACGCCTCGATCTTGGCTCGAGCTTCTTCAACTTGTTGTTGTGCCACAACCTCCTATTCTGCGAACTCCTGGATGACTACATCGTTGATCGGTCCCTCTAGACATTTTTTAGCTGTAGTAACAACCTACTCTAGTTCTACTCCTTGTCCTTCTACTTCTGTAAACAATTGATAGGCCTTATCTTGCACAGCTTGGATTTTCTGAGTTACCTCCATAAATCTACTATGGATAGTATGTATTTTTTGTTGTGCAGTGTGTTGCTCTTGGGAGTGCTTCATTCTTTCCATAGATGTCAGGGACTTTAGTTGCACCTGTATATTTTCGGCTTGATACTTCACCTCTTAGAGATGCAACTCCAGTGCCTTCAGTTCTGGGTTCTCTATGAGTTTTTCATAGGTCTGGGCACTACGATTAGTGAGTTTCTTACATTCCAAGGTAATATCCTTGAGCCTTTCAACTGCTCTCCTGCTGGTTGCTTCCCTTTGGTCTCTTACATCTTGTAGGGTCTCGGGTACTGTGTGTAGTTTGAATTCTATGATGGCTTGCTGTAGCTGCTAGATCACTTCTTCAAGTTCCACTACTTGTTGTGGAACTCGATCTTCATCCTTTACTTCTATTATTGTCACAGAGCGAATTTCTCTATTGACCATTTCCTTTACTTCAAGTTGCTCCATGAGAAACTGTTCCTTTTCTTGTTGTAGTTGTGCTTTTTCTTTGTCATACTTGGCTTGGAGAGCAAGCTTTTCCCATTTTGCAACACTGGGTTGCTCTACTAGTACCCATTGTACTTGTGTCAAAGCCTGGGTAGCTTGTGTTGTTTCTTATTGTCCTCGTCAAAGGTGATCTTCGACTATATCAGCTAAGTGGTGGAGTTGAGCTAGCTCATATCCCAATTCTAGCTCTCCCGACGCAGTGGGGACTACGCGACTGGACTATAGGGATTTATGTACCCCTTGGAGTTCAGTCTCAATTTGATTATACAACTCCTCTTACTTTGCTTCTTGTTTCTCTGATATTTCCATCGAAGCATATTGCAGGGATTCTATGAGGAATTCGAAGTCATCGGAGGTGAGGAAGGTCTACATCTTGGTCATGGTGACCTTCACTTTCTTTCGGGAGGAAGGTTTCGGAGGCAAACCTTTTCTCTTCTTCAGGGATCAACCTCGTTTCCTTGATTTTTTTTGAATTCTTTGTCACCTAACTCTTCGCCATCACCTTCTTGCTCTGGTGATATGGAGGCAGTCTTCACGGATGCATTGTCTAATTCTTGGACCTCTTTAGTTTTATTTGCCCCACTAGGTATGAGTGTATCCTGCATAGTTTCTGGGCTATTGATGTCAGATATCTCTGCAGCATCTGCTGGAACAAGGAGGTCCACCGACCATTCCTTGGTGATATCCTCCAAATCCTCTACCGTCATCTTGTAGTAGGACCGAAGTTGTTTCTTGTGTTCATCAGTGCGCACTGTGATATAAGTAAAATGTCGATCTGCACTGAACTTCATTAGAGGCCTAAACCGATGTAGAGTATTCAGAGTCATGCAAGGTTCGAATTGTATGGCTACCTTCAGTTGATTGTAGTAGGTATGAAAAACAACATTTGACTGCCACTCTTTATTCATGTCGCTTGAGTACCATAGTGTACTGAACTTCACATCCAGTGGTTCAAAAGGCTCGATGTCCGAGAAGGTCATACCTTCCGGCATCTCCCAAGCAATAAAGGCTATCAGTATCAAAATCTAGCTAAAATGAAATTCATATCCTTGATCTTGTGCTTCTCTGCAGTAGAGTTCCAACTGGTTCACCCGATACTTCACCTAGTCCATATGAAGGCCTTCCGCGCAATTCCCTATGAGGTCGACTACCAAACCAGTGACATGAATGGGTCAATTCTTTCAGAATAAATTCCCTGCAATCAAATGACATGAGAGGCATACTGCACCACTCTGGATAGAAGCTTCTTTGTAACCTCACATTCCCTTCTCAACATTGCCATAAGTGTCCTTGATCCACTATGCTAGAGCATGATCCATGGCTTTTCTAGGGTAAAATTCCTATGGATCGGGTCCTTGCATACTCAAACCCATGATCCGATTGATCAACGTTGGATCAACTGTTATACAGTGGTTTAGACACAAATAACCTCCATGGTAACAAGACAGCAGTAACTTGACACATGCATTTACCTCCTGGTGTTGTTCAAAGTGAGGAATCTTCATGACATTGAGCAGGGTGGACTACGCGAGGTTCATAGTCCACAACTAGAGGATTATCTTTGAATTCTTCCCCTTATTTTAGGTCAGGTAGTTATGTGGTTCAAATATGTTGTAAACTTTTAGATCTCCGAGGTTGAAGTCTCTAAACTTCAACGCCGCAATCTTATCTTGGTATGCTCGAACTACATGTATCCCCTTCGGGAGGTACGTAGTGACCATGGTGTATTCGAAATATCTGGGCACATTGTCTTGATTTACTGCGCCGCTCAGGGGTGGAATATAGGTGGGTAGTATGGTCGGAATCAATTTAGATTTCACTAGGTCATCCCTGTGCTTGGCTCATTTTTCATCAGACGGTTAGGATGGTCCAGCTCTACGAGCAGTGGATGGAGAGGTTGGAAGTCCTCTCGTCGATGATGCTTGTACACCTATATACATCGACATGGCTCTCTTAGTCATGAGGTCGATCATAGCTTCTTCAACAATTTTCTCGGCAGCACTCAACTCGTCCGACATACACACTTGGGGTTAATCATCTCGGGTTTGGAGGGTAACTTAGACACTGCAATAGGATAGAGGGAAATAGCATAATGAGCACTATGTAAAATCAACAAGTCTGGAAGATCAAATTCACGATTGGAAAAAGTGTTCCTGGTGCATGGTGCGACGGGATAAATAGGTAACCCGACAACGAGTTTCTTGCAACAGGTATAAAGCCTTCATTAACTTTGTTTTTTCCATTATGGTGCGATCCCAACGGACAGATGGTGAGCTGTCTACCCATAAATGTCTTTCTACCCGTTCAGATTGTTGGTCTACTGGTTATAATGTCCCCAATGGCTATATTTCTTTGTCATGGCGAAGTGCGATGTGTCATTGTTCTGATATCCCAGTGAAGCTCCAATTTTGCAAATTTTTCTTCTGTGAAGTTTCCTCTGGAACCTTCTACAACTTGTTGATCTTAGCTCTCTTCTTACTTAGATTTCTAGCCTTCTTCCCTGTGAGCTTCGTCTCGGTATGATTTTTTTCGTTCTGATTCTTATATTCTTTTGACACAGTGACTTCGCGCTATTGATATACTTTTCTAAGAGTCACGGGTGATCCTTCTTCTTTATTTTGAATAGGTACTTCAATCTTCAGTGGTTCTTCTAGTGTTCTTGCAACTTCGACATCCGTGTCTCTAGTGTTAAATAGCTTTGATATGTTCTTTTATTCTTCAATCAAGTGTGCGATCCTTCTAGTCATGAATTTTTTTAACTCTTTCTTATTTTGTTCTAAAACTTTCTCTTCTTCTTGCCTTCTAGCCTGATCTCTTTCAATACAAGGTTTTCCTAGTAGAATGGTAAATGGGGCATTGTTATCAATAAACTTAATAATCTCAAAATCTTCCTCTGTCGAAGTTCCATTGGAATTCATAGGTATTCGGCTGAGCTTTCCACATAGGTTTATCAGCTTTCCTTTGAATATTCTTATTCCTCCTAGTGAAGGAATCATAGCAGGCTTCCCTATAGATTCCCATGTTCTCTCTGTCATGATATTCACTTGTGTTTCCTCATCTAGAACACAGTCAATGTTGAAGTCTCTTATTCTTTCTTAAAGGCATTCTTTTTCTTTGAAGATCCATGATAATCTGACATGTCAGTGATCATTCAAGGTTTCTCTTATATGTATCAATACTTTCTCTAATTTTTCCTGGGATTCTTTCATAATCTTAGTTTATGGATCTGCCTTAGGGTTTTCTTGTCTCTTGTTAATTTCTTCAAGATTAACAATCATTCTAGGGAAATCCAATACTTCATGGTCCATAACTTTGCAATAAAGACAACTTGGTCTTCTCCCAGGGCATTCCTTAGCAAGATGTCTTAGTCTTCTGCAACTGTAATAGAGGGTTAATCCTCTTGTTGGCCCTTGGTTATGGAAGGAAGTGAAGAAATAGGAAGGAAATGTAAAAATAAGGCTTTGCAGGAGACATAGTAACTATCACCGAGTCAAAGTGAGCAAAAGAGAAGGAAAGATGGAGAGAAGTGTGGAAAAGCAAGCCGTTGGACAAGGAGATTAGGGATGACAGATCAACAAGGAAGAAGGATCGTGGACAACTCAACAAGCAGATAAAATACATCATTGGATTCTTTGGAGCACCGCACGATGAAGAAGGAAAGATAGGTTGGAGAAGCTCAGAAAAAGCAGGTCAAGTTGACCCAGGGTTTTAGACACCTAGGGTTTTGGTATCTAGGGTTTTGGCACCTAAGTTTCGACCTAAGGCTGTCGGTGAGGGATTGTAATGTATAAATAAAGGTCAAGAGGACCTAGGTGGGGTTGGTCATTGAGGATTGATTTGATATTGTTGTTATAACTCTGTTGTGGAGAGAGAGGATTGTATTGTGAGATCTTCAGTTGTGTGCAAAGGTCAAGTCCTATAGCTGGGTGCACAGGAAGGGGAGAGGAAGAGAGAGAAGAAAGAATATCTGCTAGCTAAGAGCGCAAATAAGAACTATATGATTTACCTTAATAAATCATAAGTGCAATTCTGTGGATGTAGCCCTAAAAAGAGGGTGAACCACGTATATTTTTTTTCATATGTTTGATTGATGTCTGGATCTCTGTCTTTGTTATATTGTTATTTGTAGTCTTATGTTAGATAAAATATATAGTTGCATGGGATAGACCTAGTTGATAAGTGATATCTGAATGTTGTATTCCTGTTGTGATAGATCCACTTGATATTCCCCTGGTTGTAGACATTCCTGTCTTGTAACCCCCCCTCTTAGCTTCTTTGGGTGAGACTGCATCTTCTTCGCAGGTGCTGCTGAAAGGGCCAGTAGCTAGGGCTTGTTGGTGTGCTCTTAGAGTGAACCTCGAGTCTACCCCTGTGCCAACAAATGGTTCTGTTGTCGGGACAAGAATCTGTGTAAGGTAATGTCAAGGTGGTTCCCATCGAAGACAGAATTCAGAAGTGGATAGAGGATCAAGAGAGGGAATTCGTTGAAGCCCAAAACAAGATCCCTAAGATAAGTACTGAAGGTTTTCTACAGAGACACATCTTCACCGATATTCATGAGATCTTATTTGGAGGAATTCATCAATATCTATACGAGTGGTTAGCTAGGTTAGCCGATACCCAGTTCGAGATCAGATCTAGACCTTCTGTGGTCTGGACGTCAAAGTTTATTAAGAAGGTTAAGAGAGTTGACAACATTGCATCAAGGGTTGTAGATCACTGGTTCGATAGTACCATTGGAGGGTATATCACCGAATTTGTTGTTGACAGAACAAAATCATATAGCCAGGCCGAAAGATACTTCTTCAAAGGACCTAGAGGAAAATTTTTACAATTTCTGAAGCTAATAATCAAGATGTTGTTGCATGAAAAGAACATCTTGAAGATACAGTAGATTGGTTGGATCCGAAAAGGCTAATGTTAAAGAATTCAGATAGGGACAAAAACACAAAGGCTGGACATACGCGTAGTGGGAAAGTATTTCAACGGGTTCACCTTGAGAACCTGTTCAAGAAAAACTATGGAGACAAAGGTTTCTATAGTAGAGAATAGGCAGATCAGACAGATAAACAACATTCAGAACCCACCAAATCAGAGGAATAGGAAGTTGAAGAACTTTTCCACAACGAGCCAGAGACATTAGGAATTGCGCAGACCACTGAAGTAAGTAATATCAATCCTTCTGTTATTTCAAAAACGCTAAGTAATCAGAATATTCTGAATCACCAGAGTCTGCAGACTACTATTACTAGTAGTTCAACATATACCCAGACATGAAACCTAGGAAGCTATATGGAAGATGAGATGAGTCTCCCTATCTTCAAAGGAGACGGATCTAAAGATCCTGATCAACACTTGTTCATGTGCGAGGACGTATGGAGCATTAAAAATATTACTGATTAAGATGTTAAAAGAAACAAATTTAGCACTACATTGAGGGATCACGCGCTGAGCTAGTACATGAAGCTTGTCCAAGGACTTGTGCATCCTAAGCCATTAAATGAGATCAAGAACACATTGGTTGCAGAGTTTAAAAAACCTAAGTCAGATCCATAGTGTATTACTAAGCTAAAGGAGATCAAACAGAAGGTAGTCGAACCTATTTGGGATTTCGATCAGAGATTCAAGACCCTAACAGGCTGACTGACTTTTAAAATCCCAAATGAGCAAAACAAATAATGGTTCATCGCTGCTCTTTTACCACACATCAGAGTTCCCTTGATGCAGCATAATATTGCATCACAGGCATAATCTTTGGAGATCACCATGAAGCTTGAATCAACACCTATGGGAGAATCTAGCTTAGGCATGAGCCAAATCTCGAGCCAGCTGACTAGTTTGTCTCTACAGGTTGAGGATATGAAGAAGGAAAAGGGGAAGGACAAAAGAGAAGATATTTGGTGTGTGAGATGCAGATATGAAGGTCATTATAAAGAACACTTTCCCCTTTTTCATGAATATTTGGCCTCGGGAGCGTTGAGGCCCTTGAAGCAAGTTAACCTACCCTGGTGCAAAGTATGCAGAAATCGACATCGCCCTTGTGAGTGCTATTATATGCAGAAGTATGTTCAGACACCCACAAACTTGTATTGCACATTTTGTAAGTCTGTAGGGAATGATTATAGAGATTGCAGGGCATTTGACCTGATGCACAAAAGATCAAGAGACATATACAAGTTCCAAGGTGAAGTACACCAAGAAGGAAACAATGCACAGTATAATTCTCCAGGAAGAGGAAGTTTCAATCCTCACAGTGGATACAGAGGATGAGGAGGAGGAGGAGGTATGGGTCGAGGCCGAGGAAAAATAATTCATTACAACTGCGTGCAGCTAGGACATTTAGCGAGGGACTGCCAGAACCCTTGCACAACCTGCAGTTATTGCAACTCCTTTGAGCATGTCATCGAGGATTTCCCCTTGTTGCTAGCTAAGATTCAGGAAAGATGAGGACCTCAAAAAAACCCGCAAGTGCAACTGATATATGATAAACCTCGCAGAGAAGACCCTAGAGTTGTTGTTATCACTTGAGGAGGCCCTGCTACAGGAGAAGACAAAGTATCCCAAGGAAAGACTGTAGATGACCACAGAGTCAGGAAAGCCACAGAGAAGACCCCAATGTTCGATGCTAAGAAAGAAAGACAGATATTTGAGGAGGAAAGAAAAGAGTTCAAAGGAGATCAAGGGTCTTCATCAAAGAAACAACCAGAAATAAAAAAATATGGCATGGCTCAGGCATTTGATCCGTCTGCGTCGCCAACAGAAGGAAAAGAGGTAAGCAAACTCATGGAATTTTTGTGCACTTGTGTTAAGATGATTCAAGATAAAAGCGTTGTACAAGAATTACAAGATTTAATCAAGCAGTATGAGATAGGAAAGATAGACTCCTTACTGAATAGGGTAGTGCACCAAATTGGAAAAAGGAGAAGGACAAATAAAGAATTACACATGAATGCTCAAATAGGAGAATATGACATAGACTATGTGATCCTCGACTTAGGGTCGGAGGTCAATGTCATGACGAAGAAAACTTGGGCACTGATGGGAAAATCGAAGTTGATCTATTCCCCTATCAGGCTTAGAATGGCTAATCAGCAAGCTGTCAACCCATTTGGATGATTGGAGCATGTCCCTATGGACATCGATGGAGTTAGAACCTTTGAAGATTTTGAAGTAATTGAAATTGTTGATGACAACTGCCCTTATCCTACATTATTAGGAATTGATTGGGCCTTCAAAAATTCTACTGTTGTTGATCTAAATAAGAGGCGTATGACATTTGAAATAAATTCCCTTAGGGTCATTGCAGCTTTAGATCCATATGAGGGTCCTCGATAAACATAGCCTGTCAGAGAAGAAGACCACGTGTACGAACTGGAAAAAATATACAAACTAACAGCCAGATAGCAGGATTATATCAATCCTACAACCGATGGGAATCTAAGCTGGAAAAGTGACAGCACATGTTCATCAGACTCAAAAGAAGTGTTGGAAAACTGGAAGAACCATATGTATAAAGTCTCTACCAGAAGATGTGCTAGACTAACCAGAGAGGTTCGTTGGATCGACACAACAATGAGTAACTTACCCACATTTGATGGGATGAACTCTTTAGAAAACTTTTTATCAGAGTTTGAGACAAGTGTACCAACATAGCATAGGTTGTTGGAAATAGATGAGGCCATGAAATCTACACCAACAAGATGGTGAGGGATGCACAAAGGAAACATCACAGACTGGACACAATGTTGAACATTGATGACAGTGCGGT
The DNA here is from genome assembly GCA_000966675.3 of Picea glauca. Classification (NCBI taxonomy): domain Eukaryota; kingdom Viridiplantae; phylum Streptophyta; class Pinopsida; order Pinales; family Pinaceae; genus Picea; species Picea glauca. Next base: position 324,020 of record JZKD02S1677414.1, read on the forward strand.
TCTCAACAAAAGTAGGAAGCTGCGAAGTGAGGTACACAGGTCGAAGTTTCCCAAAGGACCATGTGCGAAACTACGAAGAGAACTGGAGTGACATTCCTCAAGAAAAATGGGTGCACATATTCATTAACACACTGGACACAATCCCTATCAACTGGTACCTTCAAGCAAAGTTGTGCCTCGTCACTTCAGATTGGGAAGGTATGATCCAGAAATTTGTAACCACATTTTGGTTTGAAAGTGAATTTCCTTCAGTAGACCAAGCTTTACAGATTGTGAGACAGAACGTATTTAAGGAGGCATCTGGCCTCCCTTTGGAGAAAGAAGAGGATGAATGGACCGCGCCATTCCAGATATTGCAAGGATGTTACAACATTAATGTCCATGAAGATGATGATCCGAGGAAGGTAAACATTGCTGAGATAGAAGGCCATGGAAATGTGGAAGGACCAGGAGTCTAGCTTCCATTCATAGGACAATCGATCAAAATAAAGAAAGTCAATATTGGGACAGAGGAGACCTTGAATCTTGCCAATGTTAGAGATTATTGGGATGCTGCTACCATTGACAAGACTATAGAGTTATTGCACGAATATCATGACTTGTTCCCGACCAAGTTCACTGATATGAAGGGAATCAAAGGGCCTATGGGTGAGATAAGAATACATTTGAAACCATATGCAAAGCTAGTCAAGAAAATACCTTACATATTGAACCTAAAATACAAGGAAAAAGTGAAGATCAAGCTCGACATAATGCTAGAAGCAGGAATTATTGAACCTGTGGAAGAGTTGAAGTGGATAATCCCTATGGTGGTACAAGACAAGAAGACAGGATAAATCGGGATCTATGTGGACCTCAGAAATTTGAATGATGCCTACCTGCATGACCCTTTCCCTACACCATTCACAGACGAAGTGTTGGATAACGTGGGAGGCTAGGAAGTATATTCTTTTAGAGATGGATTTTCGGGATACCATCAGATCCGCATTTCCAAGGAGGATCGTCATAAGAATACATTTTCCATAGAGTGGGGATCCTACCAATATACATTAATGCCATTTGGATTGAAGAATGCCCCAACCATCTTTTCCAGCGTGGTGGTTGATGTGTTCAAAGAATTTTTTCATAAATTTTTAGAAGCATACTTTGATGACTGAACTATTTTTAATTTGTTGAAAAATCATATTGAATGTCTAAGGCTAATGTTGGAAAAATGTAGGTCGTGTCAAATTATTTTGAATCTAAATAAATTCATCTTCTTCTCACCATTTGGAGTGCTATTAGTTCATATTGTATGCAAGCAGGGATTGTTGGTTGACCCATCTAAAATTGCAATTATAGTTGATTTTCCAACTCCTACTTCAGTCAAACAACTGCGCACTACACTGGGCCATACTGGATATTACAGGAAATTTATCAAAGGATATGCCCAAATTACAGCACCAATGGAGAAGTTGCTAAAGAAGGACTAACAGTATGAGTGGACAGTTGAATGTAAGAAAAGCTTCGACACATTGAAACAGAAGATGGTTACAACACCCATTCTGGTTTTTCTAGATTAGAGAAAAGAATTTCATGTGCATGTCGGTGCATCTTCTCTTGCATTAGGAGAAGTACTGGCACAACCTAGAGAAGGGGACATTGATCATCCATTAGCCTATTCCAGCAGGAAGCTATCCACAGCCGAAGTTAATTACACCACTACAGAGAGAGAGGGACTAGCCATGGTGTATGCACTGCAAAAATTTTGCCACTACTTGTTGGGAGGACACATTAAAATGTTTATTGATCACTCTACACTGAAGTACCTAGTCAACAAGCCAGTGTTGGGGGGGTGAATATGCAGATCACTTCTGTTGTTTCAAGAATATGATTTTGAGATCATAGTTAAGCCAGGAAGAATGAACAAGGGCCCAAACCACTTATCAAGGTTGGAACATTGCGAAGAACCTACCAATTTGGAGGATACATTATCAGATGCACAGTTGCTTTCCATTAAAAAGATTGATGACCACTTCACAGACATAGTCCAGTTCCTATCAACAGGAATGGCTCCAAGTGACTATACAATTCCTCAAAAGAAACAATTAGTGGTGCATGCTGCAGATTT
>JZKD02S1677414.1:383721-395819 GCA_000966675.3 Picea glauca
GATTCCTTGCCCGGGGGTGGAGCTCAGTCCCAGCTCGGGGGTGACCTACTGTTGAGCTGATGAACAGTGTGGTCTAAGGCTGGGAGGTTCGTGGAAGGCCTGCACTCGGTTGGTGATTTCTACAGCCGTTAAAAGATAAGTATTTGAATTATGCTTATGTATCATGTTTTCGCTGTGTAAATGAATTATTGTTGAATTCTATGGAATGTGTAAATTATAGCAGTAACGAGATATGTTTCACTCTATAATTTACGTGTGTTTAATGATTAAATGCATATGCTTATAATGTCTGTACAAATTATGTAAAATTCCATGCATAGAATGGTAACTGAGAGGTTTTTAAAACCCTCGGTAGTGAAAAGGTACGCTACAAATTGGTATCAGAGCAATTGGTACACTACAATTTGGTATCAGAGCAATTGGTACACTACAAATTTTATAACAAGAAGGAGAAGACTCATTTTTGCAATGGTGAATCTTTTTCTAGGAACAAAATGTTGAAGCCTCTTAACTATTAAATCCTTTTATGTTTCTCTATGATATGCAAGATCAGTAAAAATTGTGTTGGTCCTTTTCTCTAAATAATTTTCTTCTTTACATATCTCTCCTTCCACTTCCATTTCTCAGGTTCACAATTGTATTCCTCTCAACCAATAGAAAGGCACCATTCATAAAGATGTAACAATATTTCTCTAGTAAATTGCTACCATGTGTACAACCTAATCACCCTATAACATTTGATTTGGTTATTTGTTGGTTGTATCCTACATAATTATATAGGTGGAGTTTGAAATGTGATCCATGTTAAATTCCTTACTAGGATGTATTTATTTTTCCTTTACAAGGTATCTTTATCAAATTCCATGCTTTGTAGATCTCATGACTAGGTGAAAATTCACCGTGACTCCTCATTATTCATACTTTTGAAAGGGAGAAGAATAAATGGGTTAGTTATCAATACTGATTATATGAACCATGGATTCCAATTTTACAAGAAATTTTCAAGACTTACAAGTCCATGGGTTTGACACATTTTCCCCAACATCATGGCACCTGGTCCCTAATCTAATAGCTATTTCATGTGTGTGAAGCATAGTCCTAAATATAAAATATCATTAGACGCCATTGCTATGCTTGTTTAGTATGTTTTTTCAATAAAATAATTATCAACAACTCACTCGATTGTGGACTAAAGTGCTTGTCAAGAAATAAAATATTGTGAGCGCATGGCATGTGTCATCAGTGTTAGAAGTGGCTCCATGCCTCTTTAATTTTGAATATTTGGTACCACCAGATGTAACCATAGTTGAGTCTTGGATATTTTGTCATTTATATGAATGGAATATATTATGAATAAATTATTATCCTTAGGGAATAATTAAAGGGTGCATCACCATGTTACAATATTTGGCTCCATCTAGTGATGTTTCCTCTAGGTGAGGCAAGAGAGGATCACAATTATCCTCTTATTTCATAGACCAATTCATTCAAAGGTTGAAATTTTTTTCTTTTATTTAGGTTGTGGGATCAATAAAGGTGTTATATCATGCCCTTCGTCACCTCATTTGCATGGTATGAGAAATCATTTATCAAATTAATTAAGGATACACAATTTAATTCTATCCCATTTATCAAGGATACTTCAAAGATAGTTTTGGAGGCTTAGGTGTATTGATATTAAATTATTTATCACTTCACACATTCATGTGATTTTTTCTTGGGATATCTACCATTAATTTATCCATATGACATATAAATGACTAGATCGATTGATAAGATTGAGTGGCTTTCTCCTCCATCCATTAATGTTACCCCTCATGATCATGCTTATGAAGATCCTTTTGAGATAATTTGACAATGATATAGGACATGTTCAAAAGTGGTAAATTTTATGGTAATTCAAGAAAATATGTTTTTTTCCCAAGAACAAAATGTCTTTTTATTTGAGATAAACAAAAATATAATACTTAAGTTCTCTAGGCACAGTCTAGAATGGATCATCCAGAGAAATATCTCTTCATAATATTTCCCTATAGTAGTACATCTATAAAAATCTACATCCTTCATAATATCAAGTATATTATCTATCAAGTAAACAAAATGTAGATTTAATAGTCCCTAGTACTATCATATTACAAGTTCAAAAGAATTTTATAAATCATTTAATGCAAACTAATGGATGACCATTGTATGGCTATGCTGTACTTATTCCAAAGAACCATAAATCTCAGGTAGTTTAATTCCTTCCTTTGAGAGATGAAATGCACTCTTGTTGTGATCCCTATAAACATGATTATAGTTTATCCAAATAAATTAATTAGATATTTCATTTAATTGCAATTCTAGAGGAAGGAGATAATTATTTTGTACTTGAAGGCTTCCTATCATCCAGTTAAGGACAAAAAATGAGTCACCCATGACCTAAAGCTTATCGATCCCAGTATATTAAGACAATTTTAGTTAATAATATATGGCCTTGAATTCCCCTTGGTTATTTGTTCCTATTCCTATATTATATTTGACCTGAACTTTGTGTGTCTCTATAAAATATAGAAGGAATCCAATCCCACTTATAGAATATGGACCTTGACAAGACCCATCAAAAAAACCCCAAGCTAATGACTTATCCACCTATACTACCAAAATATTATCTATGGTTTAATATTGGGATTAACCTTATAATATTAAAATAAATCCTTAACTTGGACAACTACCTAAAAAGTGGGCATCACCTTCTCTTCAAACAAAATAACATTTATATCCATCCATATTCTCCACAAAACTAGAAATTGGATTTCCCTAAAGCACTTTAGATCTTGTTGAGTAAACCATACATTGATACATGTATCTATGGATTCACATTTCCAAAGGTTTTGGATATCCAAAAACTCCCCAACGTCAACCCAAACTTTATGAGAGAAACTACAATGCAAGAACAAATGTGAAGTGTTCCCCTCGATACACCTACCAAGTAAGCAAATACTTAGACCTTCTCTATTTTTTTTAGAGAGATTCCCATGTTAAATATGAGCCACATAAAAAAATTACTCTTGGGAGGGGGATTTACTTTCAATAGTTTCTTCCACCACCATTTTTCATCTCCTAGTCCTAGTCCAAAAAGAGATGAGTATCTAAGACTAGTGTTATAATCCCCCTGCTCCATTTAGATCTTGGATTAGTTCATCTGGATATTTTTTCATTCTTGTATATGAATTATTGAGTTATAATAAAATGTGATCCCACCTTTGGGACATCTTTCCTTATATACCAAGGTTAGTTTTGTTTCTCCAACCTTGAGACCACATGGATGTGTCATATGTATTGTAAACAAAGTTAATCATACATATACCAATTACCTGTAGGTGTTCTATGATTTCATTAGGGAGGAAAATGTCTTTACCACACCCCTTTTGAGTCTTATAATTGACATCATTTCACATCCTTTTCCCTTGACATTTAATCCTTTTTCCATTTTCTCGTAACCCTATTTTACTCCATTTTAATATTTTTATGTGGGATTAGACTCAATATTTTCCAATGCATTTATTTTAGTATTTTAAGTGAATCTGTGATTAAATTTTAGAAAAATAACATTCTTTCACTTATGTTTTAAAGTTGGGTTAGTTTTGTGATGATTACAGGTACATTTGGAATTTCCAATAATGTAATTTTTTATCATTTAGCTCCAAATTCGAATTTCATCTTCAACCCTTGAAGATTTGACAAGGATTTGGGATGATCACTCAAGTATCTTGGATGGAGAAGAATCATGGAAGATTTGCTATCAAATATTTTAGAGATATTTGTGGGAAGAGTTTTAGAGACAATTACTTGCTAATTATTAGCAAATGGTTGTAACCACATGAGAGATGTGTGGATATGAATAAATTATTGTTTATCTTAATTTCAAAGAAAGTTTATATATAAATAAGAGTGCCTTCTCCATTCCAAAGGGGGACTCTTGGAGTATATGTCCAACTTTTGATGGATAGAAGGAGAGGATAACGAAATTATGAGCATAATCATTGTATACATTTGAACTTGATTTTAGTAATACAAAAACAAGCAATGTTTTCAAATGTGGTGTGATTATTTCTTAATTGTGTACCTTCCTTCTATAGCGTATGAAATCTAGGCAGGGCCCTCTACACTACTATATGTTGCATTTCATTATTTAGTTAGTTTTATTTTATTGTTTAGATTTAGCTTCTTTTACATGTTATTTAAATTCTCATTTCATTTCCTATTATATTTCGATTTAGTAGGATGTGTGATTGTAAGCAACAAAGAAATATCCATTTATAATTGTTATTGAACAATTTTCTCAAACAATATTATAGGAACGTTTTATAGAATGAAAGACTATAATTAGTGATTTTTATAATTGCAATTTCAGTACTTGGATATATTTATGTCAACAAGATCCTAGTAGTAAGGTTGATTCCCAAGTACATGGTCATCACCAAGAGTGGTTGAATTATCATTTAATTTCATGCAAGTGTGTTTTCTTATGCAATAGTGGTGTGTTTCCTAATTCACTAACAATGGAATCACGATCTCTGGAAAGTAGGAAATTCTGATAGTATCGAAGAGATAACTTGGTGACAACAAGATCCTAGTAGTAAGATCAGTGCCAAAGTACATGGTCATCACCAAGAGTGGTTGAATTAGCCTTTATTTTCATGTAAGTATGTTTCCTTATGCAAGTTTTTTTCCTTTAAGCAAATAGATAAATTTTATAAATGATCTAATTATGCACATACAGTGTTTGCATTTCACAAGTTTACACCGATTCCAGTTGATAATTTAATGTAACAAGATTCAAGCATATAAATAACCTGAAATTTTTGGCGTCATTGCTGAGGAAATGCTTGAAGGATTAGAACATTGATAGTTTTTTTTTTGTTTTTTAGCACTTAAATTTTTCTTTTTATTTCATATGATTCCTTTTGGTGCTAACATTCTAGATACGATGGATTAGAGACAATAATATGAGAGGTAAGAACATGTGCATCAAGTATAATGGGTACTCTCTTCCACTGAATATAAGTAATGTTAGTACTGCATGAATAGATGTAGAGATCCTAGAGGTAGATTTACTACTGGAATAAGAAGAACTACTCCATCTACCAATCCACCCACCACTCCATCAATTCCAACTTGTGGTGCAATAAGAACCACTCCATCCAATAACCATTGGCAGGAAGATTAATAAGAGAATGAATTAATTTGAAGGAGGAATACAATGAAGGATAAGAATGTTTTTCAAGGGATAATCAAACACTTCAAGGTAAGATATGAAAGCTTTAATTTCAATAATGAAGTGATGATGTAAATTGCTACAAATTCATTTAACCACTACAAGTTTTTTTAAAGACCATATTTAAGATATACGATATGGGTATTAGAGAATTTTGTGGGACAAAGTCATTAGGTCATCATAAACATTCCCACAAAAATTTCTATGCACTCACATCATAGTTTAGGAGAAAATGGTCATTTAAAAAAATATATATAGCAAGTTGACTTCGAAAATATCCTAAAAACAGAGTTGGGACAGTCCAAATTTGAGGGACCAAAAGAGGGAATTTTTAAAACCTGTTTCTAGATGGGATAGCCCTTGGAATATAGTTTCTAGCCCAACTTTAATTGCCTCATTTATATGTCTTATGCAAAATTTTCACTCAAATTAGTAACTGCTTCTCGTGAAAATCGACATTGTGACCATTTTGTAACATGTCTGTTCAATAACATATTCCACATGTCAAATCATCACATATTCAAAACTTGTTTCTAAGGGAGATAGGAATTTGAGTTTAGTTTAAAAAAATATTTAATCACTTCATTTTTAGGTCAGGTGAAAAAGTTATGCCACATTTAATAACTGCATGTCTTAAGACCAGCATAATTAAACTTTGCCTCCTAGGTTTGTTCATCAGTAGTTTTGAGATATAAAATAAAGGAATATTAAAAATTTCTTTCTATTGAAGATAGATAATTGAATCTAATTTCATCTCCAATTTGAATGACATCAATCTATCATTAAACGAAAAAAAATTAAGCTCAAAATAGTAATTGTTGGTCTAGTAAAAAATTCACAAACAACTTCGTCAAGTACCTTGTTCCTTAGTATCTTTGACACATTATTTCAACTAATTTTTGAAATATATTTATACTAGATATAACCCTATAAATAAACTTCAATTTTTCTTTGGAATCACTTGAATAGGACAACAAATGAATATTTCATAATAAAAAAATTATCGTCGAGAGGTCTAGGTGGCCACCACTTCTCAGCAGGTAAAAATTTGAATTTTTCATCGTTTAACTTTCATTGGATCTGTTTTATTTGCATTATTTGTAGTTTTTTTGCAAGAATAAATATTGATCATATTTCTTCCTCCATCATATCATGTTTTATTTCAAGCAAATGTTAAGTTTTTATAGGTTCCAAAAGGATCAAGAAATCCAAATCTATGGATGAGTGATTTTGAAGAACAAATTCTTTTGTAGAAGGGCATGCCATCCATACATCCACACCAAGAAAGTGAAACATCATGTGATCTTGAATTCATGAATAATATATAGAAACATTTCAACTGCTAACCAACAACACCAACTGTACTAATGTTTTTTTTAAGAAGGATTCAGATCAAGTCAAACAAAGAAATGTTATGAAGACTAGTATCAAAGAGAAGTCAAGTTCCATACCATGATGAGTCATATTGATGATACAAATGAAGTATTCTCAAGAGATACACTATTCATCCTACTTATTCACCATGGTATGACCTTATATTTCCTCCTTCTGAGCTCAACAATCCATGCATGTTGAAGTCTAAGCTTCCATTTTATTATGTACTCAATCTTAAATTCTTCATGATACTACTACTACCACATTATGACTTCAACCTATTTTTCCTTCATGAGTTTTCCATACTTTCTTGCTCGATTGACCCCTAACCCATGTAATAAAGTCACCCAACTCACTTTCATGTTGAGTTACCTCACTATTCTTTTCCCCCAAATAAATTTTATCGTGAAAATCTATCACAGGAGCCATCAAACCTTGGAGTGCTTGAAAACCAAATTATTGGTGGGAATTCCTCAGGCATAATAAATTCTAATTGTGAAAACTCCTTTGGGAAAAATTATACAAATATTGTTTGAAAACCATCCTTTTAGAGAACAATATTTGCAAATAATGAAATTCAAAACCAAAAATTCCATCCAAATTTCATTTCTCTTCAAAGATTTACAAACTTGCCACTCCATAAAAAAGACTATTCCAGATCTCAGTATACATGATTACAAGTTTCAAGATTCCTAATATCAAATTACAACAACCTACAAGTACCACATGATTAAGGTTCTACATTGATTATTTCTCATTATATTCAATTTAGATCACCATCGTGGACCAGTTCAACTCTCTTGCCTCTCACAATGTCATATACTTGTTGCAGAACTCATGGACCTCTCAAGTTGGTGCATGCATGTTTATTTCCTAATATTTAATAAATAATCATTGAATTCTAAAATAAGTGTACTTGTAAAATTCCCTATGCCTCTTATGATTCCTTGTGTTTCTCTCATTTGCCTTCCCTATTTATCAATTTTGTTTTCCTGAGGTCAGAAACAACATCCAATTGGCGGTGGGGTTATTCATACTTTTTTAAATACCAAATATCATGGTGCCTTGAGTCGTTTATGAAAATGTTTCTATACATGTTTTCTTCCACACATATTTGTTTCCTTTACAAGAAACCTAGATCCTATAACCATCATTGGTTTTCATATTAGCACAAATATAAATTGGAATCTACCACTTGAAGGATGTTTTACATGACCAAGGAATGTTTTGGAACTTATTAGATAACAACAAACTCAAACTAGGCGCTCAGGGAAAGTAGCTAGTGGAATTTTTCAATGGTTATAGGAATATATGTAGCAGATCTGGTAACCATTCATTACTTTTCATACTAGCACTTTCTCAAACCAAAATCTTCCACATGGGTTTTGTGTACAAACTTCATAACATGGTTCAACTCTTATTCCATATCCATAAAATCAAACAAGGTGCTCATGGGAGGTGGTCAAAGTAAAATTCAAACCATTTCTAGTGGTTACAAAAATTCCTATAGCATACATCCTGTAATCACAGTGTAGATCCCGTAATCATTCGTTGGTTGGCATACTAGCGCTTCCTCAAACCAAAATCCACCACATGGGTTGTGTGCATAGACTCCATGATATGGATTGGTACCTATTGAATTGATTCCCAACTAAATAGGGAATACGCTAGCTCATGGTCAAACCAAAATTCAAACTCAACAATTTCAAAACTATCAAATATGTTCTAAGGACACTTTTTTCATGCCATTTGTGAACATTTGAGGCCAAATAAAGACATGTTTTTTTTTCTTAGTATATCCTTTCAAGTAATCATGCATGAAAAATTCTCAAAAATGCACAAGTACATTTGTGTGGGCATGCTTTGTAGGTAGATTTAGACTTAATTTTTTCCATAGTATTAATCTCACTTTGGGGGATTTTTTCTTAGATATTATAATGACTAAATTCCAAATGGATGGTGTTGATGTGGTCTTAGGATTACAATGGTTCAAACCATTGGTAGAAATTTTTATGAATTTTTAGGAACTTTTCATGTGATCGAGGTGGATATTGGTGGCAACCCAACTATTCCAACTAGCTCTTTTTGACATTTTTAGTTCAGCATGTTCTTCTGTAATTCTTTGTAATTGTGGGTTCTACACTTTTGGGGTTATTTAAAGCCCTACACAACTTCTAGGTGGATATTGGTGGCCACCCACCTAATACAATTGGCTTATGTTGGAAGTTTTCATGTCAGTACAACTGTATGTACTTCCAGGGTCATTTTGGAGCCCTAAACAATGGTTTTTTGTCTTGCCAAAATCAAAATATAGATGGAGTCGGAGTTTGACGACCTAATGTGTATTTCTTGAAAATACCTTTCCAACTGGCTATCACACGCCTAAAACAAAGGTCGTATGAAAATGTTACAACCCCGGGAAAATGAGGTACCAACTTACCCATTGGAGCCCACATAACTTTTGGCATTTCATCTCCTAGGGTTAGGTTTTTGGATGTCTAGGGTTTTGGAATTCATGAGTAATGCTAAAAATTCCCCTAGAGACTCATTGTATTGATTCTTATGAGATAGATGCACATAGCAACCACGTCTCTTCTTAGAGATAGCTATCACCATTCGAGCAAGTTGTTTTTAGTTATGCAGTTTTGAAGTTTCGACCTATTTTATTTATTCAATAGAAGTTATGGCTCACTGGATATATGTTGTTGCTATTTGTATCTATGTGTTGTTGTATTCAGTCTATTATTTATTTTGTTCCACTTATAAATCTAGATCAGTGATATCATAGCAGTCTGCTCTTCATTTATTTTTCTTCGTGCATGTCCCCGACAAGATCTGGGTACAAGAAGTTGGGACTCGAACTAGTCGAGCCTTTGCAAGATAGGTCACGCCGAACCCAACCAAAACTCATGGGGGATGAGAAGAAATATGATGGAGCAGAAGATCCTTTTAAATTGTTTCTCGAGCAAGCCCTTGTATGACAAAGGAATGAAATGATAGACGACTTTGCATAGATCCTTTGGTGGTTTCCCACAGAAGACACATCTTCATAAAGAATCCATGAAACCCCCTTCAAGGTACAATTTAATTTTTATATTCCATTATTTGAAGGAGTAATAGATGCAAATGTTGTAGATAAATGGGTAAATCTTCTCGAAGGGTATTTTTTGGTCCACATTTTTTTTCGATAGGGAAAATATTACTTTTGCACTCCTCAAGGTTGTCCCCCATGTTAAGGACTGGTGGGATACTTACTTTGAGAAAAGGGACATATAGGAATATATCATATTTGTGGTCTCCCCCACATGGGATTCCTTCAGGGATGCCATTAAATAACAATACTACCATGTTGGAAGCTACAAGGACCAATACACAAGATGGACCACCCTACGTCAGGAAAGGGACCAGACAGTACCAGATCTCACCAATATTTTCCACATACACTGCGCACCAAATTGGGTATCGAAGACTTTGAACAACATCTGGTGATAAAATACCATGGTTTTATGCATATATACATCCAAACATAAATGGAGTTTATGGACATCGCATCATTGGGTACGACTTATAGATATGTTGTCAATATCGAGTAGAAATTTAAGCAGAAGAGGAGAGAGTTTAGATATGCAAACTCTTCACACCCGAAGCAGGGCAAAGGTGGACGCAACCCACAAAACAAAGGACAGATAAAAGATGTTCACTCTCAGGACAACCAGTCTGAACTGCAACACAAGAAGGGTAATGAGAAGTCGAAGAAGGACACATGAAAGTGGTGTGAATACCATAAATTCCCTCAGCACAACATCGAAGAATGCTCCAAGAAATCAATAATGGTCGATATGAAATCTTCTGAGTCAGAGGTAGATTTTGAATTCGAATCAAATCTAGAAGGAGGGAAGAGTATTATCTATGTTGGACCCAGCACCACTATCGCTACCACCAAAGTCCAGCCAAGAAAAAAATAAGAACCAAAGGAAGTGGAACTCCTCTTTCACTCACAGATGTGGGTAAAGGGGGATCCACTTCATTTCATTGTCGGTAGAGGCATTCCAAAGAACATGATATCAACAAAGGTCATCAAGCAGTTGAACCTAACGATGACACTGCACACATATCCCTACACCATCGGTTGGATTTTCCAAGGAAGAGATATTTGTGTTAGCCAACAGTGTCCTATTCCCTATGACATCAAGCCCTTCAAAGATGAGGTATTGTGTGATATTGATCCCCTTGAATTTTGTGATGTTATTTTAGGAAAACCATATTTTTGGAAGTGACATTTTGTGTATGATTCTAGACCCTGTAGTCTTATTATTACTTTAGGTAGATATTTGTATAGGATACTAGAGGTAGCATCACCTACCACTATTTCTTTAATATCTGTGAAGCAATGTAGTAAGGTCATTTCATAGATCAAGAAGTTTGTCCTTTTTGTGATCCATGATCACAATAAGGAAAAGGTATGTGCCACATCCGTGACCTCTACACAGAGCTTCTCTTTGCAGCAAAATAAAGTGGAAGGAATCATGGAAGAGCACAGATACATCTTCTCCTCACCCACTGGGGTACCAATGCATTTCCAAGTCAAGAATCCAATTTATCTAACCCCCGGTGCACCTATTCCTAATGGACTAGTTTATTGTCACTCACTGATGGAAAATGAAGAAATCAAGAGTCAGATCCAAGAGCTACTTCAAAAGGGGCACATCATACCCAACTCTCCCCCTTGCAAAATCCCGATTGTACTAGTACACAAGAAGGATGAGACTTGGTGGCTCTGCATTAACTACAGAGCATTAAATAAAATCATAGTCAGGAACCCGTACCTAATTCTCAAATTAATGAAATTCTTGACCAACTCAAGGGGGCCAAGTTCTTCAGCAAGATTTCCCTAAAATATGGCTACCACCAAGTTCCCATCAAATTGACTGATGTATGAAAGACAACTTTCAAATCTAAAGAAGGTCTCTTCAAATAGTTGGCCATGCCCTTTGGCCTAAGAAATGCACCAACAATTCTCATGAGGTTGATGGATGATGTATTGAGACCCTTCACCAACTCTTTTGTGGTGGTATATCTAGATGACATCCTCATCTTTAGCAAAACTTGGGAGGAGCACATGGAACATATTCAATGGTTTTTGAGCACTCTGCGACAGCACAAGATATATGACAACCTGAAAAAATGCTCCTTTGACATCAATAGGGTCCAATACTTGGGCTACATTGTTGATTAACATGGGGTACATGTGGATCCAGTTAAGATCCAAGTCATCCATGATTGGCCAACCCTGACCACACTAACTGATCTTTAGAGCTTCTTGGGACTTGCCAACTTCTACCAATGATTCATGTTGGGATTATCCCATATTGCATGGGCCCTCAGCTAAGTGACCAAGGGTGGTGGAAAGGAAAATTTCACATGGGGAAGGAACAACAATGAGATTTTGATGATATGAAGCATC
>JZKD02S1677414.1:395829-405976 GCA_000966675.3 Picea glauca
CTTAACTCTAAGACAGAAAGTGCTTATCATGGTCACTGACTTCCTTTTAGATCTAGGTGGGCTAGTGTGTGAGAAGGAAGGAGAAAAGAAGTACCTTTTACCGGTGTTTGTCCCTACATGCTCCGAATTGAGCTCCAATCTTTCGCTCCTCAATAAGCCATGTAGACAAACAAAGTAAGACTACTTCCTACTCTATCAAGATTAGTCCGAAATAGGTCTATCTACTAAAGAGACAAATTCATGTGAAATTGAACACGAATTAGAAAGAAACAGGCCAAGCAAATTATATTAATAAGGACAAAACATTGCTTACAGTCATAGATTAATTGCAGCAGCTCTGCCAAGTCCTCCTTGTCTAACCCTTGCTCAAAAGATCCACGATCCAAATGATGATGGCTTCACCAATTACTCCCTATGAGATCATAGGTCTCTTGCTTCCAAATTATCTCTATTCCAGCACCACTTATAAGATCATAAGTTTGGTGTGATTCTCCCTTTCCCCTCTTTCACCATGAGAAAGCTTGCTTATATAGCCTTGGAGAGGCTCAACAACTTGAGATATCCTTGGGGTGAGTTGAGGATTTTCCTCTTCCAGATAGAGATCTTCCCTAATATCATGGATTAATTGAGGATTCGAACTCAACTACCTTCTAAGAATGAAAATATCCTTCCCCCATTCTTCTCAATAAATCAACTGTTGCCTAAAATAGGTAGTGCTCCCTCAAAAGGGCACTTAGAGCACTATAATGCTCCCTAGTAGTGTATAGGGGAGCGCCAACACTCCTGAGGGTAGGTGCACTTCTACAAAAGGGTTGATGTAGCACTATAATGCTCCCTGATGGCTTATGGGGGGTGCCAACACTCCTGAGATAGTTATAGGGGAGCGCTCCCCTCCAAAAACTCAGTTTTTTGGGTGCTTTCAGATGGAAAAAACTTCATAAGCCTGTTAACTCATTTCTCCTCTTCCAAATAAAGTGTTTGACATGTGCCAAGTTTCCTCTTGATGTCGTTTACAGGCACAACATAGGCATCATGGAAGTATGCTTTCCTGACACTTGTGACACTTGTGAGCAAAATGTGACACTTGCAACCTTTGTAATGATGACACTTGCGACACTATCAAAGTGAGTAATTTCAATGTGTAACAATGAGATGAATTCAAAAATCTATGGAATCGTTCGATCAAAGGTCAATGATGTAAACCTACTGTCAGATGTGAGGAGGCCTGCCATTGAGGCATGCAAGTCCCAAGGTACTAACTGGTTTCTAAGTCTATCTCCTGGATAATGTGTTAAAGTCAACAGGAATAGACATGTCGAAGGAGGGCCTTGATGTATTCCCCATCAACGACATGAAACAAACACATAGATGTAATTGGTGGATCAAAAGAACATGGACTAACACAGGTATTAAAATAGAAATTTGTGATGGTTGACTCTTGAGGAAGATACTTCCCTTGAATACTGAGGCACAACAGTAGAAACACGACATAGACCAAAAAATGATGATGCAATGGATACTGTGACTTTCATCGAGTGACCCAAAGGAGTAAGAAAACTCTGAGGATTGGTTCAGTGCAGAGGTTCAATGGATTAAAATGAGTGAAAAGACAAAGTTCCATGTTCAAGGGTGACCATAAGAGTGATTGGTGATGTTTTCAAAAACTACTTGGCTTTCTTCTTTCAATTTTTCCCCCATCCAAATAGACGAGTACCTCTTTTTTATTTAACGAGCTCGAGGAGGGTAACACATGCTTGATATAACTCACCTTCGATAAGTCCCTCTTCCTTTGTTTAACGAAATGGAAGAAGTAAAGGTTCAGTCCTGTATGGGCCCTTCAATGTATGATTGTTTAACAAGTCCAGAGAAGGTAAACTTGATGGTTTTTCATATTTAGAGAGTCTGAAAATGACTTAAAGAAGAATCTAGTGTTGTCCTTTTTCGTAATGTTAGTCTCGCGAGGCCAAAAAAGAGATAAACTACCACTCGAAAGATGTCCTTTCAAACCTTTTAATGAGTGTGAAAGGAAGCAAGATCAGTTGGCAATCTTTTCATGTTTAGAGAGTCTAAAAAGAGCTTAAAGGAGACTCCAAGGAGTTCCTTTTTCGTATAACCTTTATGAGTCTGAAAAAGTGATAAAATTCTACTCAGTTACATTCTCATGTTTTTTTGAATGCGAGAA
Source organism: Picea glauca (assembly GCA_000966675.3). NCBI lineage: Eukaryota > Viridiplantae > Streptophyta > Pinopsida > Pinales > Pinaceae > Picea > Picea glauca. The sequence goes on from JZKD02S1677414.1 coordinate 398,012, forward strand.
AGAAAAAAGACTAAGTTCGGTACTCTACCCCTAGCTTGAAATCTAGTGGCTTAACCCTAGAATGATCATCCAAGGCTGGAGACATGCCCCCCAAGATTCAATTCATTCACCAACTTTGAAGTTGTCACCAATTTCTGTACTAGATGGAGAAAAAGGATAAGGGTGGATGAAATGAAGGTTCAAATACGAGACCTAACGAAAGAATCGACTCGACATCTACGAGATCTAACAAAAGACTCAACCTGACAGGAGAGGTGATTGTTTCATTTTTAACGAGCTTGACACAAGAAAAGAACTATTCTCAAGGCTCTGGGTTGAATCCCCAGATTTCTGTTTCCTTTTTTAATGAGCTTGCTAGAGAGAGGAAAATTATGCTCGTAGCTTCTGTTTCATTTTTTAATGAGCTTGCGAAAGAGAAGAAAACTATGCTCATGGACTCTTCTTGATCATGGCTTCCAAGAGGATAACGCTTTGGAAGGACACCATGTCAAGGGACAAACCTCGGTCATGGCTTCCAAGAGATCTTCACTGGATGGAAGAAGAATCCTCCAAAAGGAACACATGTCAAGGGTCTCGTCTGGGGTAAGGAGATCAGGCTCCAATAGCCCTACCGAAGAGATCTCCATGTCGACTACTGGATCTAAGTCATCGAAAGTTGAAGTCATGGGATACAACGACACATAATTGACTTGTGGCAGGGGTGATACCGACTTCATATAAGACTCATTTAGGAAGGTCATTGGGTTGATAGTCAAGTCAGGTCCAACAAATTAAAGTTGATCAATAGTCACCATCCTTCCATCCTGCGGGAAATATATCAGACGAAAAAGAGTGGACACAATAGCTTTCATAGCATAGACATAATCTCGCCCAAGGAGTAAATCAAAATCCAAGGGGTCCTGGACTACCATAACATCAATAAAGACAATTTTCCCTCCCAAAGTTACAGGAAACTGAGGAAGGATCCCTAAAGGGTGATTGGTTCTTCTGTTAAAAGAAAACAGAGTCTGGGTAACTAGCATAATCTAAGGACAACCCAAAACTTTCCAAGCAATAGAGGACAAAATACTAATGGACAAACCTTCATCTATCAACGCATGAGGAACGTCCCAACCACAAACCTGTACTATAATATTGAAAGGAATGTGAAAGGGAATACAAGGTTCAGTTAGCACACCCCAATCAAAAAGGATGGCCTCATTACTTGGAGGGGGTTTTGTGGGAGAAGGAGGAATGCCCCCCAGCACGATAGATTATGTATCAACAAGAAAAACGTGGGAAGAATCGGGTTTACTCTCTAGTGTGAGAGTATGATCGATTGATAATGACATCAAATCAACCACTTGGGTTTCATTCCCTAAGAGGAAAATGGGGTCAACAGGTGGAAACATATCGACCGCTTGGGTTGTACTCTCTGATGGGAGAGCGGGATCGACCGAAGATGGGATCAGATCAACCGCTTTGTCAATTGGTTCAACTAAGGACGTGACTAGATTGACGACATGATCAACCAAACTGATCGATGAAGGGACCAGAGCAACCACTTTGGCACTCGTCAGAGGAGGAGTGGGATTGACCATGTTGGCACTCTTCAAATGAAGGGTGGGACTGACCAATGGAAGGAATGGATCATTCACTTGGGTTTCACTTTTTAAACAAAACGTGGGGATGATCGATGACGGAATTGGATCAGCTACTTTGGTTAGTGGTTTAATCGATGATGAAACTTGATTGACCACCTGATCAATTGGACTGAATGGGATGGAACTGGATTTACCATTCTATCAACTAACGAAGGGTTGGGAGAAATATTACAATAACCAATTGGGAGTTGAAGCTTTTATAAAAGAGAAGAATCCTTGTTCATACAAGGACAAAGATGAGAATAATGATCACCTTCACATAACATACAAGGAAATTTGACAGTTGTCTTTTTCTTACCAACCTTAATGTCACTAGTTGACGGGGTGTCACTAGCATGTCGAGCAGGAGCCTATGACATGGAGGAACACATTTCTAAGACCTTGGGAATGCCAGGGAAATCCCTCAGAAAGGGTCACCCTTACAAAGATTGCAAGGGAATTTGGGTTTCAGATTATTCATTTTAATATTGTTGACCTCATCAACACTCCCAGTATGATTGATAGTAGTTGGTTGCATGGATACAACATCTAATATGGTTGGAGGATTGGTCCTTTTCGGGTTCTTCTTCTTCTTCTCTTTTCGTTTCTTCTTCTTCTTATCAACCTGGCTACTTGCTTTAGAGCTTTCACTAGATGAAGAAGGAGAAAGGGAAGGAGACTTAATGGGTGAAGAAGGTGAAAAGTCGACATGAGGTTGACGTATGGGTGGTGTACTTACATCTGAAGAACCTACATTCGAGATCACCAAAGTGGAAAACAACCACACCGATAACCCAATTGTGATACCTCGAAGGCTCAAATTAGTGATGTACGGAGGACCAACATTTATGTAAGAAGGAAAAACAAAGGTTTCCCCTGGAAAAGGGGTTCCTTCATGGGTCATTCCGGGAACTAACGCCATAAAAATAAAGATCCAACCTAGATTCTGTTAGGGAGAACAAACAACACATGTTAAAAATCTAGTAAGCAAGCAAGAAAACAAAACCTTCTCACAATGAGCACACTAGTTGGTGATGAAATCCAATGTCGCGAGAACAAAGTAAGAAGGGGATGAGATAGAGCAGGTGGAAAAGTTATGTTGACGACCTGCTTAACGGACTTACACCTTGGTGCAATCTCCCACACATAAACATGGGTATACCCTCCAAGGAGCCCGAGTGATTTTGGCCAACATCGATTCCAAGTACCGTGAAGACTTGCCCCTCCATAGTCACCTTGTGTAAAGACCCTAAATAGATAGGCCACTAAGGTTACCAACTACAACAGTGATTCCTAGGGAAATAGTCGACAGACTGATCCAGGTGTAAGGGCAGGGTATCTGGCCCAAAATCAACTTAAAAGGCTTCGACTTATCATTGTGGGCATACCTTCAAGTGACCCCCATAATACACGAAATATCTACACCAAGAACAACAAAGTAGGGTGAGTAACTCTGCCAGTCTCAATGCAACCTCAGGTTTGATCCTTGTGTGAGAAGGGCTTCCGAGGACAAAATGTAGCAATTGTATTTCACCGCTCCCTAGAAAAAGATTCTATGCTTGTTTGCAGCTTTGGAAAGTTACCTTTCACACCTATTCCAAATACCTGCAACTAATCTGATGTAGGTTTAGTTTTAGTTTAGCACTTTATTTTTAAGGTTGTTGTTACTCAAAAGGAAATGGTGTGGATAATATGTTGTTTTGACCAACTCGAAATTTATGCAAAGATATGAAGATGAAATCTTTTCATTTCGATTAAAGCTATGCTACGAGAAGGAGAAAACATTCATCATTACAGATGCACAATGTCCCAAAAAAGCCAAAAACCATGCAATTTCGGTACTTCAAATGCAAGCTAGTTTCACTACCCAAAAGCAAAAATTCATTTATCTTCTTTGTTTGATTATGATGTATACAAAAATTAAATGAAAAACCTTCAATGCTCCACTACTTTCAATCAGGAGAAAGAGTCCTATGCAAATGAAAAAGACATGAAGCAAAAGGGCTACAAACAAAGCATGCACTCAAGGCAGTGAGGTATGAAGGAAAAAAAGTAGAAACTTGTTCCAACAAACAAGAGCACCATCAAGGATTCTACAACCAATCAAACATTCAAGGAACACAACAAATGCAAAGAAGAATCCAAGAAATGATAGGGAGAAAAAGAAACCACTCAAAACTGTCCCGACAAAACATGCAGCTAGAAAAGGCAATTTCACATTTTTGAAAAAGGTTTCAAGCTCCAATCAAGACAAGAGAGAGTGATAAGAATAAAAATAAATAAAAAATAAATCCAAACAACTTCACAAACCAACCACAGACTCTGGGTAAAGAGCTCTGCAAAACAAGCTGCAAAAGACTGAGCAAAAGAAGGCAAAAACTCTAAAAAAAGAGACTATCCCTACCCCAGAAGGGTGCACAGAGTGTTGAAATTCTCCCTAAGACATTGTAGGGGAGTTTTGGTGCTCTGGTATGGCCTACAGGGGGGCATTGAGCCACCCAGAAATTCAAAAAAGAAGTCAAAAAAAAAAACTCACCCAAAATGCACAAACATTGGTGAAAATGCTAGTGAAGGTAGGAGAAGGCTAATGGATCATAAACACACATTAAAAGTGACCTGAAATGTGGTAAAAGGGTAGGGACAAAACAATGAAATAAAAATAGGAGTCCTTCCCCATTGGAGTCGCCAATTTCTGTTATAGGAAAATCCCCTTGTAGACAAGTGGATTTCCTCTTGGATACTAGACCCCTATAACCAAGATAGAAAGGTGCTATTGTGGACACTGACATTCCTTTTCATGAAGCTAAAATATTCAAGGAATAAGAATAAAGAAATGTAAATACCTTTACCAACATTTGTCCTTTATCTATCTAGGTTGATCTTGATCTCCAAGTTCTTCAGAAGGTCCTACAATACAATGAGCAGCAACAACGAAACATACTTCCTAATCTACCATGATTAGCTTCATAATAGATATATCAAAAGAAACAAGTTCATGAAAAATACACAAACTTAAAGGAAACAGGACAAGCATATATTTATATTAATGAAAACAAAGCAAAGTTCTTACAACCATGATGTAGATGTAGCAGCTTCACCAAGCTCTCTTTGTCCAGCCCCTTGCTCAAATAATCCACAGAAAATGATTATGCTTCAATGATAAATATCCCTTATGAGATCATAATTTTGATGCCTTCAATATCTCCCCTTCCTTATGAGATCATAATTTAGGTGCTTCTCAATTTCTCTATCCCCCCTTTCACCATGAGAAGGCCTCCTTATATAGGCTTGGAGAAGCCTAACCACCTTAGAGATTCTTGGGATAGGTTGAGGATCCTTCTCCATTAGTTTTGGATCCTCCCTAAGATGTAGCCTTGACCTCAGATTCGAATCCAACCAACTCCAGAGATGAGGGGGATTTATCCCTGATTTTCCTCAACAACCCAAAATTTGTTGAAACATGCCAATGCTCCCCCAAAAGGGTGCACAGAGCCTTGCAACGCTCCCCCAAAGAAGGCCAAGGAGCACTGGCACACGCTGACAGTGGGTAGGGGAGCGTTTCCCTCCAAAATCCATTTTTGAGTGGTCTATTCCATGGTAAATTTTTCGTACTCTTAATCAAATGTTTTCTACTTCTTAAACCAATCTTTGAAGGTGTCTTAAGTGTCCTTGTGATGTCGTTAGAGACATGACATAGGAAAGATGGCATCATGATGTTTGCGACACTTGTGACACTAGTCATGACGACAATAGGCCATCATTGAAGTGAGTAATTTTGATGTGTAACAATAACTCTAAGCATCTACATACATGGGATGATAGTCTTCTCTATGTTCAACAATACTACAATAGAGCTCTGTATAGCTCCACCATCCATATCCCATTTCAGGTGGGGATGGGATTCCAACCCTTGGGTCCCATTGATGTTGCACTACCTCTTGCAACCACATAGACATAATCTTCCCATGTTTACTCTGAGGCCGACAAATCCACCAGATTCATTGAATGAATTCAACACATTCGCCAATAGGTCCATGACATTTTGCAGAAAACCAATGCTAAGTACAAGCAACACCATGATCAACACTAAGTACTGCACAAGTTTCAGGTGAGAGACAAGGTTTGGTTACATTTACAGAAATAACATCTTATGGGGTGCCATCAGAAGCTCCGTCCACTTCGCTATGGGCCTTACACTATCACCAATTTTGTGGGAAACAATGCTTTTGAGCTTAACACTCACCCACCCTTACTTGGCTTACACCTAGTGTTCAATGTTGACCTCCTTCGGTCATACTTTCCACCATTATTGGAAACCTCAGAGATCATAGAATAGTTGAAACCCACATAGCTCAACCCTAACTTCATGCAACAGGCATCCACTGACTATATAGTGGACACACAGGTCAAGGGCACTCGCCAGTAGAGGATCCAGCTTTATCGACTTGTCAAGGTAGGGTAGCTCCTACACAAAGGAAAATGGCTCACCCATGGCCAAATTCAGTAGAAATTTTCTCACCTGATGGGGGCACTCAACGCAATGGAGACCATTACTTCCTAATAGGGGAGGAATGATCTAGGTGGATATTGGTGGCCACCCATCTATTCCAACTGGCTCCTTTTGACAATTTTAGTTCAACATGTTCTTCTGTAATTCTTTGTAATTGTGAGTTATACACTTTCAGGGTTGTCTAAATCCCTACACATCTTCCAATTGGATATTGGTGGTCACCCACCTAATCCAACTGGCTTATTTTGGAATTTTTCATGTTAGTATATCTTTTTGTACTTCTAGGGCCATCTTGGGGCCCTAAACAGTGTTTTTTTTGCTTGCCACAGTCAAACTGTAGACAGAGTCAAAGTTGGATGACATAATGTGTAGTTCTCGAAAAGACATTTCCAATGGGATATCAAGATCCTAAAATGGAGGTCGTATGCAAAATTTACAACCACGGGAAGTTGAGGTACCAACTTACCCATCGGGTCCCACATAAATTTTGGCATTTCATCTCCTAGGGTTAGGTTTTTGGATGTCTAGGGTTTTGGAATTCATGAGTAATGTTAAAAAGGCCCCTGGAGCCTCATTGTAATAATTCTTCTCATATGGATACATGTAACAGCCACGTCTCTTCTCAGAGATAGCTACCACCATTTGAGCAAGTTGTTTTCAGTTCTGCAGTTTTACAGTTTCAACCTATTTTATTTATTCAATAGAAGTTATTGTTCAATGGATATCTGTTGTTTCTCTCCATATCTCTGTGTTATTGTATTCAATCTGTTATTTATTTCATTCTTCTCATAAATATGGATCATAATGAGATTTTCCTTATAAGGAAAAAAAATTAAACTCATAAGTATGCAAGGGAAATTATATAAAGGGATAAGTTGCAATAATGTAACAAAATTTTGAAAAGGGATACAAAAATAGTAATTGCAAAGTTTTACTTAGTAGAGATGTTTAAACATATAATCCCTTTGCGCCCTTGGATCTCAAAAGAATTATTGACAATCATTCAAAGGAATTTTTCAATATACCTAAAGGCCTTCCTCCTTCTTGAGAGCATTATCACTCTATTCAACTCATCTCAATGAGCCTTTGTCCTTACATTTTACCTTATAGAAAACCCTATTCCTAGAAGAGTAATATTGATCATATGGCTCAATAAATGCTAGAGGTCATCATCATTTGACCCAGCCAAAGTTATTTATATCTATCTAGATTATAGGCATCTCAAGAAGATCACCATTATAGATAAACTTTCTACTCCTATCATTAATTAATTATTATATGAATCACAAGGAGTAGTTTTCTTTACTAAGTTAGATCTTCATTCAAGATATCATCAAAATATAATGATAGAATAAAGAATCCCCAAAATATCCTTCAAAACACATGAAGACCATGATGAGTTTCTTGTGATTCTTCTTGGGATTAGTAAATCACCCTCCACATTTAAATCTTGTTAAATTCTACTTTCAATCCCTTAGAATATTTGTGTTTGTATTTTTTGATGATATATTATTTTACAACAAATCTTGGGAAGAACATCTACAACTTGTGTAATGTACCTAGGGAGGATAATATGAGACAGCTAGGGGGGTACCCAAGGGGGATAACAAATGTAATGTGAACATAATCATGGAGAAGGCCTATTTGGTGTTTGTTGGGTAATAAATGGGCCCTCTAGGTAGTTAGAAGGAATAATATAATAATCGAGAGTAGTTATCATAAGCCCCAAGGAGTACTCATGAGAAAGTACATATACATGTGAGCATCAATGTATTAGGTGTGTTGAGGATTGTATTGTAGCAATCATGGTTTTTGGAGTGATTCCTTCCATAA
>JZKD02S1677414.1:444007-462853 GCA_000966675.3 Picea glauca
GGAGACTAGGAGGTATAATTACAACTAATGGCCTAAGGCTGACATAAATAAAATAACATTACTAATATAATATGCCCCAATTAAGGGGTAATGAGCCAATATTAGGGCTTAACATAATCAAGACATGGTGGGGACATCTGGAAATATTCAGAGTTGATGCTCATGGTATGTATTCCATAGTGCCCTTAGATGCTAATATGTTATATATAGCCATGATGATTTGTCATCTGTTTGGTAAAAATAACCCTGCACATTTCTTAGTTGAGTGGGTAGCATTAATTAAGAAGTAGCCGAGGGTTATACCCTCAATTGGGATAAAATGCTATCTGATAATTTGGCCAAGGAAATTGTTGGGTATCAATCATCAAAATAAAAGGGAAACCTGCTCCTTTTTACATGTCATCATATATTATGGATTCCATTTGTTTCATGACCCCATTCCCCCTGATGAACTAGAGTTGGACGCCAACCAGTTTTGAGCCAATTCATTTCTACCACTCCAAATTATGGGAGGAAAATGCTAAAGATTTATTTTAAGAAATTTGTCACAATGTAGTGGTACATGTTCACATAGCTATATATGTCCTACCAGCGCCCAAGGTTTCAAAAAATATTGTGGGGAATTTAGGAACAATTGTAGACTAGTTTATTTAAGAGAATTTGTCCTACATTAGAGTATTTGGTTCTTTTTTTCCTCCTCATGCCCTTCCATAGTTTTTTCCTAACAGGATGGTGTGCAGAGAAGTGGCATACCAAACAATAGTAGGAGGCATCATCAAGGAATTGAAAGCAGCCCATAAAAAGGTATGGAAGACTTTCCCCATTCCAATTGGTATGTTCACATTGTTAGATTTAGGTCATTCTAAAGTCGAGGATGCATCCATGGAAGATGTCAGGTTAGTTGACATCGAATTCAAGAAACATGATCCACATAAGATAATGGATAATAATTTGGCTCAATACAACAGGAAGTGATAAATCCACGAGGATTCTCCTTATGACGAGATGTTCAGGGTAGTTAGGTCTTATGAAGAAGTTCAAAGCAGATTCCAGACTCTTCCTCCTGACTAAGAGGTTGGTTTCCTCAACTTTCAAAAGAATAGGTGAAACAATTTACCAAAGATATTGCAAGGAGAGTCAAAACCCATGCCTTCTTCACATGAAGCTAAACCCACAGGATCTGAGCAAAGTTTCTCCACTAAGCACAAATATGAAGAAGTCCTGAAAAGTTTAGAAGGGTTATTTCAAGTAATAAAAGCATCATTGTCAAGTCTGATTAATCAACAATCATTAGATCAGTTTTAAGATTTCATGAATCAGGGACAGGTTGTTCCTCATTCAATGCCATCTACTCCTATTGGCTCCCCAAATACAATAGACCAGAAACATTCCACGACAATTATGTATCCTATTACATCATTAACCCCTTTACAGACCAGTTTTGGAAATCCTAATACAAAAGATCTCATTCATGTTGAAGATATGCCTCCCTCAAGTTTCTTTTTCAGCAAGAAATGAAAAGATATTATAAAAAGAGAATCTCACCAAAAGGATGTTGTAGTCACTAAAAGGAAAAGATTGGTGTATGATGGGAAAGACCAAGATGATCCTAAGTTTGCAAAAGAAGTTGCAGATTCACTAGGGGATTTTTCCACCGCCAATCAATGGTCAGTGGAAAATTTAACCAAACAACTGCAACAAAAATGTCTCTTGGTAGAGCAATTGCAGAATGAGATACATAGTACAGAGCAGACTGTTAGAAATAGGATGAATCAAGACATTGAACAAATCAAGGCTAGTCATCAGTATTAAATGAAGCAGTTACAGGATAATGTTGAGTTGATCCACCAGAGTTCATAGACCAACAAAGGTTTGATCACTTAGCGGGACAAACTGATTGAACAGTTGCATGCCAAATTGGCCCAAATAGAGAACACAACAATATATATTATTGCCTTCAAAACACAAGCATCAAAAATCAATGAGAAGCTGGAAGTTGTCTAGCAGGAGCTATATCAAAAGGTTGATGCTATTCAGAAATGCTATCAAACAATAAACCTTTCTCTTAAAATTATTTATGTTAAGGAAAAAGATTCATGTGCATTTAGGTCTAAGTTTCAGGAATTTATCATATGGAGGCAGAAATCCATTATCCCTGGTCTCACCCCTTTCTCACATTTTGAACAAGTAAAGGGTGAAATGGCCCCGAAATACTGGGAAACAAATCTGGAGCAAAGCAAGAAACTTTCCAGAAAAGCAAAGGAGGCTTGTCTAGAGGCATTATAGTTGGTAAATAAAAAAATTGTTGAATTTGAAGGAAGTAATATCTCAGATTCATTGGGGCGGATTTAAATAGAAATGAACCAAGAGAGCTCCAAAAAGAGCAAGGAAAATATTTAGTCCACTATCCAACAGATGAACCATATCGATTTACTCAAAATCAATGAGTTGTTGGTGAATCCAAATTTACAGTATTAAGCCACAACCCAAGAAGCAAAGAAGATACAAGAAAATCTTCCACTAATACAAAAGAAGATGTTTTCCTTTGAATTGAATGAAAAGATTGATCCTTTGATATTCATGGTAGCATTGATGGACATGTGCACCCAATTCAATGAATAGAGAAAAATGAGTGTAGCTGGGAGAAAATGAAATAACATTCAGAGCATCCACTTTCCCCGCTGATACTCTTCCTCTCCTGCCTCACCACCTACATTTCTCCTCTCTCTACACATCACTTACCATGTCTATCCCTACAACCTACATTCTCCCATCCACTCATCCCACCTCCTTATTGGACATTTGTCCCCACTTGATCCTATTCGTGAACAATTACTCTTCCCCGTAGCCGTTAGACATCCCATAACAAGACAACATTGAGATTACCTGTCCAATCACTACCCCCATTTCTTCAACTACAATTCTTTATCCTAGTCAATGCATTCGAAGGGACAGATGACCACATAATCGTATGGCAAAGATAGTAAGCCAATGATTGTAGTGGCCTTAATGGACATGTGTACATAGTTCAAAGAACAAAGGAAAACAAGTGCATTTGTGAGAAAATGAAGGGACAGATGAAGCGCCAACACATCAAATCAAAACTCAACAATAGCTACATGTCGTTATTTCATTTGGATTGTATTCTATATTTAGGTAGATATTGTGGGAATTCCAATGATTTTCAGTTGAGACAATTTTTGTATAAATAAATAGATTTTATATCTATTAGTAGTTGCTTCTTGCCGAATGTAAAAGAGAAAATGTTTTTTGAATATTAATACAAGTGCAGACAAAGATTCTAAGTTTCGTTCAATTTGAGTTATGTGTTTCGTCTGTGTTTCCATCTCTCTGAATTTCTTTCTATAGTTCTTGAAGAGTGAATGATTACAATTTAGTATTACGTCCACTTTGATCATGATATATCAGAAGTTCATTTAGTAATGGGTTTTCCTCTGTTATTACTGTGTGTAAAACAAGACCTGTGACATGTGTGAATTATTGCATTTTTATCTCCTCTCAAGGGTGCATCTTCTACTTTTCTTCTACTGCAAACAAGGTGAGACTTATCTGTAATTGATGCCTGACTTTGTTTTAACAGTTTTGTAAATCATTTATACGCCATTTGACATTATAATTGTGACTCAGATAACGAGATACAACCTCTGTATTGTCTTATCATTAATTTCATTTAAAAATTATTTCTTAGAAAACTAAAGGTAGAAAAAAGCACTCATAAAAACATTTCATTCAAAATCTTTGATGCCTGACATTATTCTTTAAGCCTTAGAATCAATCTCAGGAACAACAGTGAGGTTGGAGATAAAGGTATTTTTATTAAAAATATACATTTAAATTTTAGTGGATTTTTAATTTTTAAAATTAAATTGTAAAATATTTAAAACTAAATTATAAAATAATTTTGTGGATCTTAAAACTAAATTTTAAAATAACTTTTAAATTTGTGAAAAATTGAATTGAAAGTGTGTGAAATTAATTTTTTTTTAAATTGTGAAATAACTTTTAAATAATAATTTAATTTTAAAGTTATAAGTTTGAATTGAGAAGGAGTAGGGTAGGGTATGTATATCTAAATTTTAGTAGCCAAATCATCATTGTCTAAAGAAGGTTTCTTCTCCCATAAATAAAAGAGTATCATACACCAATTTAATTTCTGATTCAGTAGAAACTTTAAATTAGATTATTATAAATTTTATAGTAAAAAATAACTAAGCATTTAAAATTCTTAAATTAAAAAATTAATTTTTCAAATTAAATAACAAAATAATTTTTAAAAGGTGATTGAACTTACCATCTTTAAAATGAATTTGTAAGATAATCTTAAATATATAAAAGATAAATAAATTTATATAAGTTTCGTAATAATAAAATATTTGTGATGAGTTTAAAGTTTTTAAAATTAAATAAAATCCTAAAACTAAATTATAAAATAATTTTAAAAGTAATGATATAATTTAAGTCAACTTAAAACTCTTAGAATTAAATTATAGAATAATTTTAAATGTGTGAAAGATGAATAAATTTTACATGAGTTTTGTGGATTTAAATTTTTTAAAATTAAATTATATATTGTATTAGATTTTTAGATATAAACTGTATATAAATAGTTTGTGGAGTTTTTAAAACATTTAACATTTTCATTATGATGATGGGTAAAGAGTCTTTAATGATGAGTGGAGTGTCCATTCCAAATGTTAGACATTTCAAAAACTCCACACTTTTAAAAAACTAATATAAAATCATAAAATTAAATTAGAAAATAATTTTAAAAGTGTTAAAAATTAAATAAACTCTTTTTTTTTATAAAAGATGTAAGAAATTTTAAATTAAATAAAATATTAAATAGGCAAAAAATAATAGTTCATTTAAAGAATTTAAAGAATTGGATTATTTAAAAAAACTCACCAAACTTCTATTAATCACATAATAATATAGTGATACAATTATACCTTGTTGGAGACCCTCCATAATAGGAAACCAAGCTCCCACTAGATTTTGTCATAAAAAAATTGATAAGTCTTAAAGCTATCTTGTTGTCTCATATTTTTTGAAAAAATTATTCTTGAGTGGACTCAACCCTTGGTATGCACTAATATCATGTTGATATTTTACCACTCTACTCAACACCCGACAATTAGCTCAAATAAAATCACTTTATCTACTAAAAGCACGGTTGGGTAATAAACTAAACAAAACATGCAACGAAAGCATAAACAAGGAAACCAAATCAAGCACATAAGAACATCAATATTTTTGGGTAAACCCCTGGAAAATCCCTGGAGGGAAAACCAATCCAATGATGCTTTTATTAAGGTCATATCAAGGCTCCCGTAATAGGGAAAATGGCCTGCTGAGAGAATTATGCATTGCAGACAAACCTAAAAACTCATGTGTTGTTGTACGACCATGTACCAACATGTTTTCCAATGCTTTCACGACTTGTCCTTCTGTAACCCACAGACATTTGTGAATTTCCCTTCTTTGACCCACTGATATCCACAACTGTCTCCACTGTGACATGTAGATGTGTACGAAAATCCCATACGACAACTTATGTACAATGCTATGCTTTCCTTTGGTCTATGTCCTTTGAAACCCACATACGGTTGCTTCTACTCTCTCTCCTCAACCTATATGACCTTTAGATTAAATTTCTTCTCCACCTATCAAGATATTTAATCACAATCCTTAATGATCCAACCCTCACATCAATACTTGGATGAACTCTCTTCACCCAACCAATGAGTTCTACTCACTCCAGTGTAAACAAATGTCCTTCTTTTCTCCTACACTCTAACTAGAAAAATTACTTCTTTGCTATCTCTGATCTTAGCATCTCACCAAAGATCCTCAACCTTGGAATCTCAACAAAGGTCCCTTAATCTTGGTATCTCACCAAGAGTCTCTCAATATTGGCATCTCACCAAAGATCCTCACCTTGATCTCTCACCAAGGTCCCTTGCTCTTGGCATCTCACCAAGAGTCTCCCGACCTCGACCTTTCGTCAAGAGTCTTGACTATGTCAACTTCCTCAACAAAAGTGACTTCCTCTCGAAGTGACTTCTACTTTACCCCAGCCTCGCTTTTATAATCATGAGTTACAATCTATTTCTAATATTCAAAGTGATCTACAGTTGAGATTACTTATCACACTCACTTAAGATTTAGATTACAAGTTCAATGCTAAGATTTTACTTTAAATAACGCAATTCACTAATAAATACAATTTTACTTTAATTAATTCCTTTTAACTAAAGTAAACTCAAGACTAGATTATTTTTTACAACTTCCACATGCAAAACACATGCCAATGTGGAAGTACCTATCCAATTCTACCAATAACATCAACAATATTAACATAGGCTAATATTTGATAGACTATATTATATCTATCCATATAAATCTAAGGAAAAAAGACTACAGAGAGATCACACTAGTCACCCAATACTTGGGGAGGAGGGGTTTCCTTTGCATCCACTTCCAAGATCAGATCAACATCCTCAAATTCCTCACTGGTCTACTTCATTTTGTAAGAATCCATGTCAACCTAAACCAGGTCTTGCTTCGTTCCAATTAAGCTAGTTGACCCCATTTCCATTTTCCCATTTTCATATTTCGATGGATATTTCAAGATAGTAATTTAACACCAAATACATCCTCACAAATGGCCTCAAAATTCCCTTCAAATATATTGAGGGAGTGGAGGATATCTTGATCCATATGGATATCGGTGGCCACCCACCTTTTCCAACTGGCTCAAAACAACTTTCTGACATTTTTGGCAATTTACTATTTTTAGCAGTTTTTACTTCCGGGGCCATTTTGAGGGCCTAAATGAAGGTTTCTAGGTATCGAGCTCCTCAATGATAGACAAATACATGATTGAGCCCCCAAAATTAATCTCCTCAAAGATACCTTTCCAACAGGCTATCACACCCCTAAAACGGAGATCGTATGCAAAAGTTACGACCCCGGGAAGTTGATGTACTAGCTTACCCAAACGGGGCCCACATGAATTTTGGCACTTCATCTCCGAGGGTTAGGTTTTTGGATGTCTAGGGTTTTTGGCATTCTTTCTTATTGTAAAAAAGGCCTTCAGAGCCTCATTGTAACTTTCTTCTTGCGAATGCACTTTGTCATCACATCTCTTCTCAGAGATAAGCCGCCACCATTCCAGCAAGCTTGTTTCCGCTACATTTTATAGTTTCAGCTTATTTCATTATTGAATAGAAAACCAGTTTTACTGTATCTCTGTTATTTTGTGTTAAACACCTATTAATAGTCTGTATTCATTTCATTCTTCTCATAAAATCCGGATCATATCTTGTCACTTGGCCTTCACATTTACTAGCACATGTGTAATCAATGTTTTCACAAACCAATATGTTTCAACCAAACTAAAATACTTTATGACTCTGGTTATTGAATGAATGGGGTCCTCAACCCATTCCTAAACCTCCTCTAAGATCTGGGTATCTGAAGTGTGCTCCGTTTTCACATTTACAACCACCTCAATCTCCTTGATAACCACCTTGGCCTTGTCTAAACATTTTTCTTCATACTAGCATTCTCTAATGGCTTCCTCATATGCTTCCCTTGTGCCCACCTTCTATGAACTCAAGGAAGAGGTTAAACAATCACCCCCATAACTGTATTTCTTAATGCTCCTTCTTCCCTTGCCTGCACCATGCCAGATAACTGAAACCCCTCTCCACTAGTAGAAAATTCCAATTCTCCTTCCTAGTTGGACTCCCTCGTGCCAAGGAGATGAATTGGAGAGAATAAAAAGAACCCATTGATAACACCACCCCCTCCATTCCTAACACGACCATACATAATGAGGCAACCTGATATTGTTGGGGTTCCAAGGATCTACAAGCCCATTCATCTCCTCTCTAAGCCATAAGAGCCCCAACACCTTTTCAAAGCTCACCTTTGAATCGTGATGCTTTGGCGGGTTCACTCCCCCATTGAGACTCTCTTTTAAAGGCATATAGACATATCTACCTCTCCACCCTCCTCTCACCATAGGTCTAGCAGTAGTGGGTTGCACCGTTCTCCTTAAATCATGGACGTTGTCCATCATGACCAACTCCATCTCTGCCCACCATCTCTCAGTATGATGAGTGTTTCCCATTGTTGCACACTTAGAAATTATTCTTGCAAATGCGTAATAAAACCCCCATGCCTCTATATTGTCCTTTGTATGAACTTTGATTGGCTTCACCTGCATAGACTTGAAAAAACTAGAATCCTTTTTACCCTAGCCACCTTGTGCTTATATATTTCCACCCACTTACAAGACCTCCTCTAATCATCCACATATATATCCTTACAAGACCTCCTCTAATCATCCACATATATATCCTTACAAGACCTCCTCTAATCATCCACATATATATCCTTACATGCATGTCAAAGTGGTGGTTTTGACAGCCATGTGTACACCCCCCTACCTGCACTCCATCTAGGTAAGAATTGCATTACTTTTCATATAAATTTATAATTTTAAAAATATTTTATTTTTTATAATTATCATCTTATCAACTATAAAAATTTTCATTTAAATTTATATGTCTTTATAATATTGTATTATGTATAACTTAGTTTTTAGAAGATTATGCTCTACATAATTGTTTTTATATAGTTCCAACCACAATTTGATATTTCCACATTTTCATGGTTCACAATTTGGTATCATTCATTGTTTAAATAATGTCATTATTTATAATTAGATATTTTATAATTATAATAGATGTATAATCACATAATTTCATTTAGTTTTAATTTATAATTTTATTTGGGATTGTGCATTATAATTATTGGTGTTGTTGTGTTAATGTTTATACATTTAATTTTTAAATATAAAAAAATTTGGATTTGGATTTGAGTTTTTTATTTACAAAATATAGATAATCTCTAGATATTCTAAATTGATTCCTCATTTATATTTTTTAGATCTGATTTTATTAGGTGTTGTTGACCAAAAATTGGTTATCTATATTTCCCACTCTTGGATTTGTTGTTCCTAAGTTTATACTTTAAGTATTTAAAGTATATTGTCAAGGCATCAGAAAATAAAGAGGGTTTTAGTATAAGAAAAGGAAAATATTTCTTTAGGTAAAAGAAGCTATGGTTGGTTTCTAAGTTGTCTTTGTCTAGCTTCCAATTGTTCCCAGGCGCTTATATCATGTTCAATGGCTATCCATGAACGTTCAAGTTCAACCCGGGTGGTAGTTGTCTTGAGGATAGTATTAAACAAGGTTAACGCGATGCTAGTTTGATCAGTGATTCTGGGTTCTATATTAGGTTGTATTGCGACAGGGACAGTCATGAGGAAAAGAAGGTTAAAAGATCTGTTGCTTTTTTTTTAAGGTTTGTTGTTTCTATTTTGGATTATATGAGAGAAGTTCCCAAATCTGAATTAATAATATAACAATTTTAGAGGTCGTTTCTTGTTCCTAAGTTAAATTGAAAATAATAAATAAGATGAAAGAAAACTTAAAGTTGCTTAAACAACGTGAGGCATCAATCATGGAGGAATCTCACTTTGTTACAGAAGAAGAAAATAGATGAGAAAACTTTAATGGAGCATAAAAATATAGTGATCTGAATAATCCACAGGTTGTGTGCCTACTAATAGCAAACATAGAGGAAAACCTGCAAATAATCAGACGACCAAATAACACATAACCACAGTAGATGTAGTACTAAATTGTAGTTTAAAAATTCATCAAAGGTATATAATAAATGATGTTGAACATGAAATTATAGAGGAGTACATAACTCAGGTTTGACAGAATATGGAATCTTCATTTTGCATTGTCATTAATCCTTATAAAAGAGAAGTCTCTCTGCTACAATCGGCCAGAAAAAGCCTTATTTTAGTCTTTTGAAATTATATTTATACAAAAATCATCAACCCTAGATGATTTCTATAAATATAATCATCAACCCTAGATGATTTCTTCAAACAAATACAACTTCCTCTGAATTTTCGGCAACTTTTTTGCACACCTTTTATCTTCAAACTTTGTTGATTGCAATTGTAAGTTTGGCATCACCATCCATCTATCCATTAGGGTGACATCAACCTTTTTTAATTGAGTAATTTCAATTTGAGTTCATTCAATCTTTATTTAAGTTCAGTTAATGTCTTGTAACATTGATCTGTCCTAGTAGTCCAGGGAAATCACCCTTTCCAATGTCTAGAATTTTTTTATCTAATAATTCAAAAGTCTCTTCACATTATTCCTTTATCTCTTTGGCCATTTTCTTACTTTCAAATATATTGACCTCCCATACCTTCAGCACGATATCACCCCTTATCTGTTCAGTGACAGTTAATTTAGGAGCTACTGTTACCTCTTCTTTAGCCAAAAATATGACTGCCTTTTGGAAAGTGGCCCAGGCTCTTGTAGCCTCTTTTTCTTTGAAAACCATGTTCTCCAATGATTGACTTACGTCCAGAAAATGGTTTTGAATGATCTCTACTTTAGAAAACAAGCTTTGTTGTTCTGCCTCTAGCTTCTGGTGTACTTCCAGTGTCTGGGCTTGGAATATCTTTATATTTACCACCTGGATTTCAGTAGAACTCAATTTAACTTGAAACTGCTTTACTGATTTCTCTTGCTAAATGACCTACCCTTGATTGGCTTGCATATTCTTATACATCTCATCTAAACTAAACTTGAGCAGTTGAATCTCTTGTTTGTCAACAGCTTTGGCCTGTTCCAGCCCTTTATTTATTTCATCTCTAATGTTTTTCTCTGTATTCTTTATTTGACTTTGCAACTGGGCTATCATTTGATTTTTTTGTTGCAGCCTTGATTTCAGATTATCGACTGAGAAGAAGTTGGTCATAGAAAAATCTCCCAAAGAGCCTGCTACTTCCATGGAAAAGTCTTCCTCTTCTAGATTTTGTCCATCCATAAGTATCCTGTGCTTTTTTACCATTGTACCTTGTTTCAAGTGCATTTCTTGTTTCACTACAACCTTCCTTTTCTTACTAAAAAAGAAGTCAGAGGAAGGTATTTCTTCAATAGAGATTGGGTCAAGATCACTTACATATATAGCTCTGAGATGGGGAGTCCCAAAACTTGACTGCAAAGGATTCAAGGTTGTAATCAGACTGCCTAACTCTGTGAATTGCGTTCCTTCTTCTTTTTTGGGAGTATCGACAGGAATAGTTGATGATAAAGGAGGAATCATTTGATTCAACTTTAAAGGTGTCTTGGACTTAAATTCTGTTTCATACACTAGATGTTTTTTAGTCTGCAAAGTTCTAATATTTGTGAAGACCCTTCAAGATTCTTTGGGTTCTCCTCTCTAGTCCCATTATCTTGAGATTTTTATTCGAAACTTGGAGGTATTCTTTCCTATTTTCAAGGGAGGGTTATCGATTCCCCCTATAGTATCTTTGGCAACCCACTTTGTCTGTGCTTCTGGAAAGAAAGAAAAATAGTCTACAGGTCAGGGGGTAACACCTGGAATCTTTCTAATATCTCCTCATATGCTCTGGTTCCTTTGAATATGTCATCACAGGGGGAGTCTTCATGCTCATACGTTTTCAGGTTTCAATGAGCTAGATGATTTCCCACAATTTGGTATGGGTCATGCTTTCTGAGTTCAATATCTACTAGCTTAATGTCCTCTAATGTTGCATCTTCCACTTTGGAATGGCCAAGATTAAGAAATGAAAACCTCCAAATTTGTACAGGAATAACAGGCCAAAATTTCTTCTGAGCTGCTTTTAACTCTGTACCAATGCCTCATGTTTTTATCTGGTATGCTACTTATGTGCACACCAATATGTCAGGGAGAAATTTAGGGAGAGCATGGGGGGGAATTTAACATTCGAAGACTCTAACATTAGATAAATTCTCTTCGATAAACCAATCTGCAATTGTTTTGATGTTTCCCATGCTTTGCTTTGAAATTCGAGGGGGTGGGTATCCATACAATATTTGGTGCATAGGTATCACTACATAGTGACAGATCTCATAAATTAAATATTTTTCTTTCTCTTCCCATAGTTGAGAGTGATAGAAATGGATGGGTTTTGCACAAGTTGAATTCCAGTTCCAATTCATCAAAGGGAAAGGGGTCATATAACAGATGGCATCCATAATATATGCAAACATATAAAAAGATGCATTCTATCCTTTTGACTTTTCTGTTTGTTACTCTGCAATCTCCTTGGTTAGGTTATCTGATAAAATCTTACCCTAGTTGAAAGTGTAACCCTCAACTACCTCGTGTATAATTGGGACCCATTCCGTGGGGAAATGGGTAGGGATTTTCCTCTCAAATAGTCTACATAAAATCATTTCTATATAAACCATGTATTCATTTAACAATGTTGTGGAATAAATGCCATGGGTATCAACTCTAAATTTTGTTGGAATTCCCCACCATCCTTTGATTATATCTAGATATGTTTGGTCAAATTCTGTACACATTGCTTTGAAATTTTTCTACGAATTCGGCATTATAAATATATATATAAACATGGGATAGCTTATCAATTACTTGAATATGTTCTGGCCTGAATGAGATGACGATGAACTTTTGATGGTTCGTGATACTCCTGGTATGTACATCGGTGTTCATCAAATCCCAGTTTATCATGTCATTGTATGGCATGAGCTTTGGTCGTGTAGCTATTTTATGGAGCTCTGCCTATGCTATATCTCTGAGTTTATTTTCAGTCCTTTTGTTTCCAAAATAGTCTGGGCAATTCCTAACCTCATGCTCTAAGATTTCAAAAATCTGCATCCAGGACCGGACCAAATCTACAACATGTGGTGTGGTATCAGATATAACATCTGAATTGAGATTCGAGCTTTCACCGATGTCATCGCTCTTTTTCTGCATTTTCCTGGGTGCCATGATACCTGTGATAAGAAGTGAGTAGCTGTTATAGAAAACAAGGTGTAAGCTTTCTCAAATACAACTTGCTAATTTACTGAAAGTGAGAAATAAATTTGAATTAGAAAACTTTGTTCGCCTTTAGCCTGCCTTAATTAGACTGTGATTTCTACAGTCGATAAATTCATTTTCCTTAATGAGGAGAGTATGTCTGGAGATACGCGTCTTACACTATAAGATATTTCATTAATCTATAATAAGTGCTACCAAATATCAGTGATTCGAAACCAAGAGTTCGAATGAAATGTCTTTGCAAACTCCCAAAAAGAGAAAATGCTAAAGACTAATTTATATCATTAACCTTTGTTTAGATGTTAAGTTAATCACACTTAAACACTTAATACTTTCGGGACTTTGAGCTTTGGGGTTTTTTGGATGAGATGAGTGATATTTCTTCGATTTCAAAAATGCGACTGATTAATCAATATATTAAGTGTGTTTTAAACCTTTAATTAATCACAATTAGAAGGGATTTCAGGACTTACAGATCGAGATTTTGAGTTGTCGCTTGAGTTGAGATTCCTGAAAAGTAAAAATGTGAAAATATTAAATTACCATTAAAATGTTTTTAATTATTCTTATTAACTTGGTTTAACTTTATTTAAAAATATTCCCCGTGACTTCGATATCGGGACTTTGGGGTTGTCGTTAAATATCAAACTGCATAGATCGCAGAACCTCGAAACCTGAAACTTAAGGAGCTTTTAACATTTTAATTTACTTTAAAACCAAGAGCGGCTCCATAATCTGTTCAGACATTTAGACCATTGGATTGATCACTTGACCCTTTTTTCAACAATGATTATCCAATTTCATTTTGTTCTCTTTTTATTTAAATAAAAACGAAATTTCATTTCAATGTAAGATTCTTTTTTAGGAAAATATAAAGTTTGTTTCAACATAGGCTCCATCTAGGGATCTCGTCTCCTTGCGAGATGAGAAGAACATGTAGACCGAGTGCCTTCATTGTGTGAATGGAGTCATTATTGCAGTGTTGTGAAACACACTGTAGAGAAAAACAAACAGGACTTTGAGATTTAATCCTTGACTTTGAAAACTCTATAGAACTAAAAACATTCGTTGATCTCGAGTTAGGCTTGTAATAGATTTCCTTTCCTGAAACTGAACTCATATTTGTATAAGGTAATCAAAACAACCTTATTCGTTCTACCAGGTTTTATCTTATTTTATTCACATCAAGCTAAAGTATTTCCAATGTTTCAAGTTAGGGAATCCCATAAGCTTAGAATGTAGATCCAGCTGGAAAGAGGAATAGTTACCAGAGCATATTGTAATTCATGTATAAAAACCTATCAGATACATGAACATTTATTCACTGCCAATGAGCCTATTTAGTAACCCGGTGAAGTTATCATATTTCCCACATTGAATTTCCTTTCACCACTTCCATTGATATTTTAGCATTTAAATGTTGAGATGAGGGAAATCATGTTATGAATTTCCTTTCTTCATCTCTTTGGACTAGATGGACGAAATCATTTAAATGAACTTACTTTCACCATATGTCTTGTTTTAGAATTTGAAGTGAGGGCAATCAACCAATATACAATATACACGGGAAAATATTTGTTTAAGATTTTCAACAGAGGTTTGTCAACTCACTTTAATTGCTCTAGACTAATCCTCTCCTGACCTTCAAACATCTTTGACTTCAGGGAAAATCTCAAGGGGGACTCTTATTATATTTTTCAGGTACTTTCCTTGAGCGAAATAAATCAACTTAATCTTGTTAGAATGACTAAGAGAATTAGGATTAACATAGACATACTTTTGGTCCAGCTAAAGTTAGAGGAACTATGAAATTTTGCCTATTCTCATTTCGAAGGTTAACATGTGAGTTTCCAAAGTTAAGGTGAGACCTTTCTTCTCTTAAGAAGCTTATGGGAAGATATCAAGAATTAGGTGAAAAAAAGACATGATCAAATTCAGGGGGAAAGCAAGGGGCTTCAGATATTATATTGTAGATACAATTTCTCTTAACAAGTTTCTTACTCAACTCTTGAAACTTTGCCTTAAATTCTTTTTATTGCTTATTTTTCGTATATATATCTAATTTTTTTATTTTTTTTATTTTTTTGTAATATTTAGTGAACATGAGATTACTATCTTACTCATTTACATCTCCTAGAATATTTTAATCTGAGTTTTTAAGACAAAAATCCATACCTCAATAGTTTTTATACTTATAGCCAAATAGATTTTCATTCCATTACCTTTTTCGAGAGACATTCAATGTGAGTATCCATGCACATCACCTTTTCGATGTTTCTAGTCTTTTGGCTTGCCTGCAGGTCACCTGAAATAAGATAATCATTATAGTTATTAGGAACTCTAGTAGATTGGAAACCTTCTTATTACAATTTTTACCTATTATATATATATATATATATATATATATATATATATATATATATATATATATAATTTTGTTTTAAACCGACCTTTTATATTTACAGTAAAAAAAAAATTAAGAACTTACCAAAGAAATATAACTATAAACAAAACATGATAACAAACCGGTATGTACAATGAGAGTTCAAAAACATATTACTGCATGAAGTATTTAAGGTACCGCCCATTGATAGGGGCATTAAGAATCTTTCCATCGAGATTCTCTAATAAAACACATTCTTTCCTTCAGAGGCTGTAATTTTGTATGGGCCGCACTAGATCTAATCAAACTTACCATGTTTACCATCATCTTCTTTCCTGGCTTCCCATTTTAGGACCAAATCACCGGGGAGGAATTCCCTATCTTTATCTTTTCGGTCAAATAAGGCTTTCATATTATCTTGATATCTCTGTATTTTTTTCGTCTACTTCGGCCCTATTTTGTTGAACTTCAATAAGTTGATTTATCCTCCTGGTAATGTCATTTGGTTCTTCTTTTGAGTCTTGCTAGAGTTTCATTACTGGCAGTGCTAGATTTATCGGTAAAATGATGTCGGTACCATATACCATCTGAAATGGAGACATTCTGATTGATCGTTTTGTACCTATCATGTTATCCCATAAAGCATATTTTAAATTCACATTCCATGCTTTCTTATTTTCGGACAATACTTTCTTAATTATAGTGATCAGACTTTTGTTAAATGACTCAGCTAGTCCATTACCTTGTGGATAGTAAGTCATGGAGTGTCCTAGAAAAATATTATATCTTTGATAAAAGCTTATCATGGCCATGGACTTGAATACCTGAGCATTATCAGTCACTATTTTTCGAGGACAACCAAATCTTGATAGAAAATTATCCTCCAAAATACTGATCACAACTGAGTCAGTTGCATTTCGAGTAGGAATAGCTTCCACCCATTTGGTGAAATAATCTATAGCAGTTAGAATCCATTTATTTTGAGCGCTCGAGTGTGGATGAATTTCTCCAATAAAATCAAGACCCCATTGCTGGAATAGAGCTTCAACTCTAACTGGATCTAAAGGTAATGTTGGGACTTTCTGCTTTTCTGTAAACAACTGACAAGGATTACAAGTTCATACTTTAGTGTTTACATCAGTGAATAATTTGGGCCAGTAATACTCGACTCTCAGGATTTTATAAGTCATTGCTCACCAAGCATGGTTTCCTACACACACTCCCTCATGGAATTCATATATAACCTTTTATGTTTCTATTTCTACTAAGCATCTCAGTAGGAAACCCAGAGAGTCCTTCTAATACAATTTACCATCTATAATACAATATTTTACAGCGTGTAACTTCAATGTCCTATATTTAGATGGGGTTAGTTCACTAGGACACTGAAGGGTCAGTAAATAAGAAACAATATCGTGGTACCAAACTAAATAAGAGAATTTTTTCAGAATTTCAGTTGTGGGCATAGTGACATCTAGTTCATCTATCTCTAAAAATCCTTCATTCTCTTACAAATGATTTATTCCAAGCACTTTCAAATTTGATTCAGCCAATAATTTAGCCAAACCTTGACCTTTAATAAGTTTAGTTGGTTTAACTTCCAGGTTGAACTCCTGAATTTTGGCTAACCATCTTCCCCTCCTTTCGTCATTGTCGAGTTGAACCAGTATATCCTTAACAGAACTAGTAGGAACATAAGCAATGATATTTGAATGTAGTACGTAAGTTTTGAAAGATTTGAGAGATTTTACCATTGCATAGGCTTTCTTTTCCAATATGTCATATTTTAGCTCAACATCTCTGAGACTTTTACTAAAAAATGCAATGGGTTGTTCAAAACCCTCATCATTTTTCTGTAATAGTACGGCTGCAATTGTATGCTCAGAAGCGAAGGAAAAAATCATAAACTCTTTCAAATAATCAGGACTCGCTAGTAATGGTGCTTCACTTATAACCCTTTTGATGCGTTGAAATAATGCTTTGTCTTTAGTATTCCACTTAACCTCACTATCCTTCTTAAGCATATATGTAATCAATTTTATGATTTCAACAAGTTTGGGATAAATCTCCTCAAGAAATTTACTTTTCGTAAAAATGACTGAATTTCTTTTACATTTCTAGGAATATTTATAGTATCTATTGCTTCAATCCTTTTTGGTTCTATCTTGATTCCATCCTTAGACACTATATGGCCCAAGATTTTACCTTCTTGCATTGAAAAATGAGATTTCTTGGGATTGAGTGACAAACGAAATTTGCGACATTTTTTGAAAGTTTGCTTGAGGTGTGCTAGATGTTCTGCATTAGATTTAGAAAAAACAGTTAGATCATCAAGGTAAATAACAAAAAACTTATCTCTTTCACCAACAAAGTCGATATCCATAGATCGTTGGAAGGTTGCTTCTGCATTCATTAAACTGAAAGGCATTTTGTCATACATAAAGGTACCCGAAGGGGTAGTGAATGCAGTTTTTTCTTTTTCATCTTGATGTATTGCAATTTGATTGTAGCCTGAAAAGACATTGATCATAGAAATTTTGTTAGCTCCAACTACTTTCTCTAAAAATTGATCCATATTAGGTAATGGATAATTGTCTTTAAGTGATGATCGGTTCATTTTTCTAAAATCTACAGACAGTCTAATTTCACTGTTTTTCTTCCTTACTGGGAATAAATTAGCTACCCACTCAGAGTATCCCAATGGGAAAATAATCTTGGCATCCAGAAGTTTCTTGAATTCTTTCTCTATCATAGGAAATAATATAGGGTTAATCTGTCTGAGTTTCTGCCTAAAAGGTTTGACACCTTGTTTCAAAGGAATTTTTTGTTCCATTATGGTAGTGTCATAATTTCTCAATTCTTCATAGGACCAAGAAGAAGCAAATTTATATTGTCTAAGAAACTCAACATACTTACTTTTTATTTCAGGAGGTAGGTACTTAGAAAATTTTACCAACCTAGGATTTTCTTTGGTACCTATATCGCAATCTTCAACCTCTTCTGGCTGATGTTGTAAAGTGGAATTCAAAGGGATGTCATCATGATTAAATAACCTTTATAAGGGAATCAAGCCCTTGGGAATCTAATTATTTTTCAAAATAAGCATATGGTGATTAGCAATCTTATCTTGAAACTCTTGGGGATCTTCTCCTTCTTGCATGATCCAAGCATGATCATTCTGGTTTTCTTGGTCGACATGTGTTTCGGAAAACTCATTTACCATTTCTAAAAATTTCCTGAGTTGTTCATCATCCTTAAAAAACTGCCAATGTTGTATGTTATTCGGTATGGAAGGCATATGTCTCATCTCTATATGATATTTAAGTTTAAAAATCATTGGAGGTGCGAAGGTCGAGGCTGCTTTAGCCAGTGAATCTGCTTGTTGATTTATAGTCCTAGGGATGTAATGAACATTAACTGATGAAAATAAATTCTCAATCAGATCCCAAGCATAGTTCCTATAAGATCTTAACCCTGGGTTCTTTTTTTTTTTTTTTTTT
>JZKD02S1677414.1:467770-510397 GCA_000966675.3 Picea glauca
TTTTAGCAGTTCTCTTTCGGAGGGCCAGAGTCCCAGAAATTTGCCAATGAGTGCATGTTCGTGCATGAACTGTTTATGTTCACCTACCCTGGTCGAGCTTATGTGATAGCGGGGTACTTTTTCCGTTTGTGGGATGCATTTTCTCGGTTCCCAGCGGCGAGTTGGTTTGGGGACGGAAGTGCCAGCTTCCGTTTCCATGTCTTGTTGCAGTCCCTGTTCATTTGCGAGCAGCTGCTCCCTGAGTTGCGGCGGCGGCTCGAACGCTGGGCGCCGTGCCCTGGTTCCGGCTTTGTCGTTGGCTGTTACGCTACTGTATGAGGGGGGTTTCCCCCCCTCATTTGCTGCCATGTCTGCGGATCAGCACCGAGGAGTTTGAAGTTTGGCTGAGGAGAATCGTGGTTCGAGAGGTCGCGGTGACAGGCGGAGTTCAGGTCGCATGGGCTGCGTGCTAGGGTTTCCCCTTAACCCTGGGTTCTTATCTTGGTATTGACAATTGATTTGTTTTATGATTAGTTCAGCATCACCGTAGACTTCTAAGTTTTTAATTTTTAATTTTTTGGCAACTTCTAATCCTAGGACTAGAGCCTCATATTCACAAACATTGTTAGTATAATCAATGTCCCATTGTAGTATATAAGAAAAAATTGTAATGAACTTGTCATTGGATGCCACTAAAATAACTCTGGCTCTTGCTCCTTCACAAGATGAAGCGCCATCAAAAAACATTTTCCAAACTCCTGAACTATATACATCTTTATTTACTTTTTCTTCTTTTTCTTTTTTCTTTTCTGTATAGCTTTCTTCTATACATACATCAATATCATCATCAATAGATAGAATACAATTCCCTAGATCCTAATCAAAAATACAAATAGGGTAGTTATTTTGGTTCAGTGGGTCACTTACCGTAAACGTCAACCTAGTTTCTCTGTACAAGTGCATGAACTGTCATCCAAAAATGGAGATCATGGTGTATGTCATGTCGAGTTGGAGGGATCCTCCAAGTTTGGCACCCCAAGACCTAGATAATAGGATGCCATAATATGGGGGTATATCAACAACAACCACATCCATTAGAACACTTTTCACGGGTATTTGTGCAAGATTAACTACTAAATATTTTATCATGCCTATACATTTAACTTTTCTCGAATCAAATGAATACAGATCTCCATAAGGGCGAATGATTTCGAGACCAAGTCTATCCATAATGGCTTTAGGAATTACATTGTGAGAGGCTCCAGAATCTAACATGCAATTATGGAGCAGGTGATCATGCATAGTTAGTATGATATAGAGAGGGGCAACAGTATCTCTAGCACCTTCGAAATGTCGACCGAAAATTATATTAGGCTTGTCATCTTCTATATTTATCACGTCAGCCTGACTTTCATTGTTTGAAAAATTAATTATTTTGGCAATTTTCTTTCTGTGTATTGGATTTTTTGCCAGTTCGATAAGAGGTATAGGGATTTTGATTTTATTAATTTTATTTTCTAGACTGAAATTTCCCGTTGTTTTATCAAATTCTATGGTTTGGGCTTCTATCCCCTTTTTTTCAGTTTTATTTTTTTGTGAGGTTTTTGTTTCAGCCATAGGATCCTTCATTTTCCTTATGTTGATGAATGATGTTTCTGTTGTCTTTGCCTTGGTATGCTATGTGTTAGCAGTCTTGGTTTTAACCATCTTCTTTTCAACAGCTTTTGGAACTGCCTCGTTTGTTTTCCCCCTTGGCAGGATTTTCTTCACTGGGGTGGTTGTGACGTTCCTGTTTCTAGGACTTAGATTATACTTCTGGTGGAGTTCATACATTATGTCATCATCGATTCCTTGATAGGTTGAATCTTCTGTAATCTTGTCGTTCTTGTTATTCTCTGATCTGTATTTTGTATTTAAGGATTTTTCATAATCTTGTCTTGTCAAATAAGGTTTTTGATAGTCATCGCCAAGATTATATATGTCTTCTTCTAATTCCTCGAAATCTTGCATGTCTTCCCCTCCTATAAAATTTTCAAATTTAAAAGGGGCTTGAATCTTTTGGTCTTCATTCTTAATTTGTCTTTGTTGTGTTTGAGGGTTAGGATTCCTTCTGAATTCCTTTCTACGGAAGTGATCATTTTTTTATTGATCCAATTCCATTCTTGAGATATTATTCGACAATTATTTAATTATTCTCTCCATATCATCCATCTTGTCTTCTAAAGACCTCCTGGATCCAGAGGGTCCTCCTTGTTCCCTATACCTTCTTTATTTCCTATTTCAAATTTTGTTTTTAACTTACCTGATGCCATCATATTTGCTCAATTTCTAAATAATCATCCTGCATTTTAGTGAGATATACAGATCTCCTTTCTCTCAACAACAGAGTGAAATCAAGATCAAAAGTCCCAACTAAAGTTACTTTCACTGCAGGTTGAAGGTTGGGAAGGTTTAACCTTGGCTGGAATTTTATTATACAATTTATTAAACCTTTGGGTAAACTCGAGAACTGATTCTGAATTTTTCTTTCTCAGAGCCCCAAACTCGGTTAGATAGTAGAGATGATCTTTTATTTCTCCCCATTGTCTGATAAAAGCATTTTCCAACTCATCGTAAGACCTTATTGATCATGTTGCTAGACCTTGGAACTAGGTTCTCACCTGTCCTTCAAAAGTCTGAACTAGAAGTCTCGAATAAACATCCTCATGTTTGAGACCAAGGATGTCAGCAAATTGATCAAAGAAATTTATGTGTTCTATTGTGGTTAAATCACCTTCTCCTATGAATTTCGGCATATTTTTCATGTAATTTTCAGGTAGGTCATGGAGAGGAACTGAGAGGACCAAAGGAGCATACCTAGCAAGTACTTTGGAAAATATTCGAGGGAGTGGTACTTGACTTCCTGCTCCTCCTCATCCAGCACCGCCTATGGCACCACCCCCGGCCCCACCTCCTCTGATCGCAACCATTAGTAATTTAGAGGGTGAAACTTGGAGATTATAAAGAGGACTTTTAAAGGGGTGTGGTAACCCTTCGGTTGGGGCTGAATAGGGAAATATGGTTTCAGGAAAATGGTAGTCAAGGGATAGGAATCTTGAAAAAGAGGGACTTGGAAATCGTGAACTGGTTTCTTGAGACTCACAGGGTGAATATACAGTAGAATCAACAGAAATCGAGTCAAGGTATACAGTATATTCGTCGGAGTTCTAAGAGAAGGAAAACTGAGCTTCAGGAAGTGAAGAAATGTCAATCGAGGCGAGGAGTGAGATAGATATTTTACCTTTATTGGTGAAAGTAACAGTTGAAAAAGTCTTAGTTTTAAATTCAGGTAAGACCAATCCAGGCTCTAGGGTTTCAATTCGATTGGTGGATAGTTATCCGTAAAGGAGTGGGGTATTTGACCTTTCAAGTATATCCTTAGCATTTGAATGTGTGAATTTAGGTTGATAAATCTTATTTGTCGATGAAGCAGTCTATTTAAGGTATCTTATTGATTTCAAAAAAAATTATGGGTCGGATACAGGAGAAGTTTGTTTGTCATCTGATTCTTCTGGTTAAAATCTATTTTATTAATTGTGGAGTTGCCAAGTGAAAGATGAAAGTAGCCTTATAAAGTTTTCAATCTTTTCTCACTATCAAAGAAAGAAATTATCAATGTCATTCTTCCCAGGGAAAATAGTTTTGTTTCTTTGTTCCCCAGCAATAGCGCCAAAAATATGTTGTTCCTTAGTTTATACTTTCGGGCTTTAAAGTATCAAGGCATCAAAAAATAAAGAGGGTTTTGGTATAAGAAAGGGAAATCCATTTTTTAGGTAAAAGAAGCTACAGTTGGTTTCTGAGTTCCCTTTGTCTAGATTCTAATTGTTCCTGGGTGCTTATATCCTATTCAATGGCTACCCATGGATGTTCAAGTTCAACCCGGGTGGTAGCTGTCTCGAGGATAGTATTAAACAAGGTTAACGTGATGCTAGTTTGATCAGTGAGTTTGAGTTCTATATTATCCTGTCTTGCGATAGCGACAGTCATGAGGAAAATAAGGTTAAAAGATCTATTTTTTTTTTTTAAGGTTTGTTGTTTCTATTTTGGACTATATGAGAGAAGTTCCCAAATCTGAATTAATAATATAACAATTTTAGAGGTTGTTTCCCATTCTTGAGTTAAGTTGAAAATAATAAATAAGATGAAAGAAAACACAAATTTGTTTAAACAACGTGAAGCATCAATCATGGAGGAATATCACTTTTTTACAGAAGAACAAAATAGACAAGAAAACTTTAATGAGGCATAAAAATATAATGATCTGAATAATCCATAGGTCTTGTGCCTACTAATAGAAAACACAGAGGAAAATATGCAAATAATCAGACGACCAAATAACACATAACCACAGTAGATGTAGTACTAAATTGTAGTTTAAACATTCATCAAAGGTATATAAGAAAGGATGTTGAACATGAAATTACAAAGGCGTACATAATTTAGGGTTGACAGAATATGGAATCTCCATTTTGCATTGTCATTAATCCTTATAAAAGAGAAGTCTCTATGCTACACTCAGCCATAAAAAGTCTTATTTTAGTCTTTTGAAATTATATTTATACAAAAATCATCAACCCTAGACAGTTGGTATTTTCCTAACTCCTAGATGCTAGCGGTTACAGAATACAAACTTGAATTGTTTCGCTTGATTACCTTTTACCTCTCTGTCACTCCAACAAAATGAGCATTCATATGTTGCTTCGTTATCTCTTTGAAGTGTCTCCTTCACTTGGTCTGAGACACTCAATGCACCTGCTAAGAAAATGCACTAAACTTCTGGAAGGTTTTGTCATATCCTTTGCTTCAAATAAATACAACTTCCTCTGAATTTTCGACAACTTTTCTTCAAACATTTTATCTTCAAACTTTACTAATTGCAATTGTAAATTCGGTTTCACCAGCGATCTATCCATTAGGGTGACATCAACCTATTTTAGTTGCAAAATTTCAATTTGAGTTTCATTCGATCTTTATTTTAAGTTTAGTTGATATCTTGTAACATTGATCTGTCCTAGTAGTTTAGGGAAATCACCCTTTCCAATGTCTAGAATTTTTTTATCTAATAAGTCGAAAGTATCTTCACATTCTTCCTTTATCTCTTTGGCCATTTTATTACTTTCAGATATATTGGCCTCCCATACCTTCAACATGATATTACCCCTGATCTGTTCAATGCTAGTTAATTTAGGAGCTATGGTTACCTCTTCTTTAGCCGAAAAATATGATTTCCTTTTGGAAACTGGCCTAGGATGTTGTAGCCTCTTTTTCTTGGAAAATCATGTTCACCAATGATTGACTTACGTCCCGAAAATGGTTTTGAATGATCTCTACTTTAGAAAAAAATATTTTTTGTTCTGCCTCTAGCTTCTGGTGTACTTCCAGTGCCTGGGCTTGGAATATCGTTATATTTACCACCTGGTTTTCAATAGAAATCAATTTAACTTGCAATTTCTTTACTAATTCCTCTTGCTGAATGACATGTCCTTGACTGGCTTGCATCTTCTTATACATCTCATCTAAACTAGACTTGAGCAGTTGAATCTCTTGTTTGTCGGCATCTCTAGCTTATTCCAGTCCTTTATTTATTTCATCTCTAATATTTTTCTCTGTATTCTTTATTTGACTTTGCAACTGGGCTATCATTTGATTTTTCTGATGCAGCCTTGATTTCAGATTATCCACTAAGAATAAGTTGGTCGTATAAAAATCCCCCAAAGATCCTGCTACTTCCATGGCAAAGTCTTCCTCTTCTAGATTTTGTCCATCCACAAGTATGCTATGCCTTTTTACCATTGTACCTTATTTCAAGTGCATTTCTTGTTTCACTAAAACCTTCCTTTTCTTACTAAAAAAGAAGTCAGAGGAAGGTATTTATTCAATAGAGATTGGGTAAAGATCACTTACATATATAGCTTTGATATGGGGAGTCCCAAAACTTGACTGTAAAGGAGTCAAGGCTGTAATCGGACTGCCTAACTCTGTGAATTGTGTTCCTTCTGCTATTTTGGGAGTATCAACAAGAATAGTTGATGATAAATGAGGAATCATTTGATTCAAATTTAAAGGTGTCTTGGACTTAAATCCTGTTTTATACCCTTGATGTTTTGTCCATGAAGTTTCTGATCTTTGTGAAGACCCTTCAGGATTCTTTGGGTTCTCCTCTGTAGTCCCTTTATCTTGATATTTTGATTTGAAACCTGGAGGTATTATTTCTTGTTCCGAAGGGGGGTTTATCAATTCCCCTTATAGTATCTTTGGCAACCAACTTCGTATGTGCTTCTAGAAAGCAAGAAAATTGGTTTGCAGGTCAGGGGATAACACCTTGACTCTTTATAATATCTCCTCATATGCTCTAGTTCCTTTGAATATGTCATCACAGGGGAGTCTTCATGCTCATACGTTTTCATGTTGCAATGAGATAGATGATTTCCCACAATTTGGTATGGGTCATGCTTTCTGAGTTCAATATCTACCAGCTTAATGTCTTCTAATGTTGTCGCTTCCACTTTGGAATGGCCAAGATTAAGCAATGAAAACCTCTCAATATGTACAGGAAAAACTGGTCTGAATTTCTTCTCAGTTGCTTTTAACTTTGTATCAATGCCTACTATTATTATCTAGTATGCCACTTCTTTGCACACTAGTCTGTCATGGTGAAATTTAGGGAGAGCATGGGGGGGAGTTGAACTTTCGAAGACTCTGACATAAGAGAAATTCTCTTTGATAAACCAATCTGCAACTGTTTTGAGGTTTCCCATTATTTGCTTTGAAATATGAGGGGGTGGGTATCCATACAATATTTGGTGCACAGGTATCACTACATAGTGACAGATCTTGTAAAAGAAATCTTTTTCTTTCTCTTCCCATAGTTGAGAGTGATATAAATGGATGGGTTCTACACAGGTTAAATTCCAGTTCCAATTCATCAAAGGGAAAGGGGTCATATAACATATATCGTCCATAATATATGAAGACATATAAAAAGACGTAGGTTGTCCTTTTGATTTTGTCATTTGGTACTATGTAATCTCCTTGGTTAGGTTATGTGATAAAATCTTACCCCAATTGAAAGCGTAACCCTTGACTACCTCATGTATAATTGCCACCCATTCTGCGGGGAAATGGGTAGGGATTTTCCTCCCAAATAGTCTACATAACATCATTGCTATATAAACCATGTATTCATTTAACGATGTTGTGGCATAAACGCCATGGGTATCAGCTCTAAATTTTGTTAGAATTCCCCACCATCCTTTGATTATATATGGATATGTTTGGTCAAATTGTATACACTCCTTTCTTTGAAATTATTCTATGACTTTGGCATTATAAATATATTTAGAAACATGGGATATCTTATACATTAATTGAATATATTCTGGCCTGAACGAGCCGACGAAGACCTTTTTATGGTTCTTGATACTCATGGTCTGTACATCGGTGTTCAATAGAGCCTAGTTTATCATGTGATTGTTTGGTATGAGCTTCGACCGTGTAGCTATTTTATGGAGCTCGACCTCTTCTATATCTCTAAGTTTATTTATAGTCCATTCATTTCCAAAATCGTCTGGGAAATTCCTAACCTCATGCTCTAAGATTTCAAAAATTTGCATCCAGGGCCGGACCGAATCTACAACATGTGGTGTGGTATCAGATATAACATCTGAATTCAGATTTGATCTTTCATCGGCGTCATCACTCTTTTTCTGCATTTTCCTAGGTTCCATGATACTTGTGATAAAAAGTGAGTAGATGTTACATAAAATACGGCGTAAGCTTTCTCAGATACAACTTACTAATTTAGTGAAAGTGAGAAAGAAATTTGAATTATAAACCTTTATTCACCTTTAGCCTGCCTTAATTAGACTATGCTTTATACGGTCAATAAATTCATTTTCCTTAAGGAGGAGAGTACATCTGGAGATACATGTCTTACACTATAAGACATTTCATTAATATATAATAAATGTTGCCAAATATCAGCGATTCGAAACTGGGAGTTCGAATGAAATGTCTTTGCAAACTCCCGAAAAGTGAAAATGCAAAAGACTGATTTATATCATTAACCTTTGTTTAGATGTTAAGTTAATCACACTTAAACACTTAATTCTTTCGAGACTCCAAGCTTCAGGGTTTTTTGGATGAGATGAGTGATATTTCTCCGATTTCAAAAATGTGATTGATTAATCAATATATTAAGTGTGTTTTAAACCTTTAATTAATCGCAATTAGAAGGGATTTCGGGACTTACAGATCGAGATTTTGAGCTATCGCTTGAGTTGATATTCCTGAAAAGTAAAAATGTGAAAATCTTAAATTACCATTAAAATGTTTTTAATTATTATTATTAACTTGGTTTAACTTTATTTAAAAATATTCTTCATGACTTCAGTATTGGGACTTAGGGGTTGTCATTAAATATCAAATTGCATAGATCGCAAAAACCCGAAACCTGAAACTTAAGAAGCTTTTAGCATTTGACTTTCCTTTAAAACCAAGGGCGGATCCATAATCTATTTAGACATTTAGACCATTGGATTGATCAGATGACCCTTTTTTCAACGGTGATTATCCAATTGCATTTTTTTCTCTTTTTATTTAAATAAAAACAAAATTTCATTTCAATGTAAGATTATTTTTTAGGAAAATATAAAGTTTGTTTCAATAGGATTGATAAAAAAAAATGATATAAAATGAAGAAATATTTTGAATGAGAACAATTTCATTTCATAGCCCTTAGTCTCAACTTTAGTACACATTTTTCAGATTCATAATCCGAGTTCATATGCTCAATATATCCAGGTTTTCATTTAAGCGGAGAAATGATGCTTCTTCTATATGAAATCATGACCAACTCTTGGAACCAAGCCATGTCCGAATCTTCGAAGCCATGTTCATAATACTGGAAATTTTATTTTTTATTGAGTTTCCTCCTATTTACTACCTTTTCCATACTTAGCTTCATTTTTAAAAGTCTCTTGTTGTTTCCCACACTTAGTTTATTTTACCTCTCCTCTCTTCTACTCTCCCCTTAACCCCTATTCTATACTTAGAATAATTTTTATTTCCACATCCAAGTGGACGGATGGACTCATTATCATTCATTCTGCCACCCCCACTTTTCTTCCCTCACTCTGCAACCCAACTCCACTATCCCCTTATTACCCACCCCACTCCATACTTAACCATTTTTGTCCTTCACAGACTCGAGACCTCACCCACACCCATATTACCTCACACTCCCTCACCCATCCATCCACCACCTACAAACTGCCCCACCTTACCACACCCTACATCACCCTTATACCTCTGCTACCCACATTTATCCCCCCCTCACACTCCCTCATTCCTCGTCGGACTTGCGGACTCCCTTACCCCATCACCTCTCTCACCCTGTGAGTTTTCTACCTACAAAATACCCCCTACCTCACCCTAAGTTACCCCCTCACTTCCACTACCATCATTTATTCCCTTCCCTAACTACCCATATCTTCCCTCTCTCGTTCGTCCTACACTTAACCCCTTGTTGACCAAAATTGGTCACCTATATTTTCCTTCTCTTGGATTAATAAAAACAAAATGGTATCAGAAGATGAATTTTTTTTAAATATTATAAGTTCATTGTGTAGCCCTCAGTATCTGCTTCACAAAGCATTTTTCAGATCAGAGATCCAAGTTTCTATGCTCAAGATATCCAAGTTTAAATTTTAAGTGGAAAATGACACCTCTTCCATGTGGAATAAAGCTAATTTCTCAAAAACATATCTAGATTTATGTGATCCTAAAACCCTTGTTTCTTCAATATCTTATGGGCATAATACCCCTTTTACTTTTCCCTTTCGTAATACTTAGAATTATTTAATTCTTACTCATTATCCCTCCACATATTTCTTTAATAATTGATCCATACTTAAATTTCATTTTGCATGGAGGATTGGTAGACACCCTCGATACTCCATTTACCTCACACCAGTCATTCCTAAATCTGAAAATCCTCACTCTATCCATACTCCTTACCCACATTCTCATACTCCTTACTTAGGGTTTTTTTCCCACTTCCTTTCATATTCTCGGACTCACCTCACCCCTCCCCCGCACCTTCCTCACCCATGCGAATCTGAAAGTCCTCTCCCCTCATCCCCAACCCCCACACCTCTGAAATTCTGCTGCCCTAATCCCCCCCAACACCTCCACCACCTACATTTCTACCCTTCCTCCCTAACTACGCTTTCCCCCTTTCTCGTTCACTCTCCCACACTTAACACATTTCACACTTAATCATAATTTCCTATTATTTTATTACTAACCTTTCATTTTATGCCATGTGTCAACAATTCCTTGGAGCACATGGAAACCTATTTAACCTATGGAGAGATGCCACATGGCACATCAAACATCCACTCATGTAATGACATGTGGAAACATACAAGGAGTGACACATGGTGTTATATTAATGGATACATGTGGCAACCTATGAAAATGCAACATGTGGCATCCAATCAATTAGTGACACATGGCAGTGGATGGGTGACTCATCGATGCTGACTGGGTAGATTGGAGTTTGACTTGGCATATAAAATTGTATTTTATTAATTAATTTCCAAGGGAGGTCAAACCTTTGAAACTCCAAATTCTTATCTCTTTATATTTCTTGTTAAGTGTATGTTTCACTTAAGTTTATATAGCACTATATACCAAACATTCCCATGCATATGGGATAATTTCTATGAAGAAAAACTTGAATTTTCATTGAGAAAAACGAAATTCATCCCAGGGATGAGATTTTCCCAAGACATTCAATTGACAATGGTTGAGTCACAATTTTGCAGAGGCCATAACTTGAGCTCGAAGTGTCGGAATTACACAAAATTTATACCATTGGAAAGTTAATGCAACGAATAATATGTTGGTAGAGGTTTTAAGGGATGAAAGTGGCCACAATTTTCCTAGAAATTAAAATATTAGTCAGCTTCATTTTTAATGGGTTTTCATGACAACTCGACTTCACGAGCTCATATCTTGAGATCTAGGTGATGGATTTGGGAAAAATTTATAATTTTTGAAATACAAGATGATGAAGATCACATATGAAGTGATTTATGTGGTTAAAAAGTTGATTTTCACTTCCCAAAATTTAAAACACTGTCCCCCTATTTGAAAGGTCAATTAATTAAATTTTGAAAAATAAAAGTTTATTAGAAACTTTTGTTAAAAAAGAAAAAAGGACCCATTTTGAATATGCGTATATTAATGATGAGAGTTCATTAATGAAAATTTAATGAGGTTTTTATTAAAGAGAATACTTCAAGAAAATAATTGTATGGGAAATTCAAGAGAGAAAAAACCCTAACTACTCAAGCAATTAGAAGATGTCATTTTAAAAAGAGAAGAAGGGATTCATCATGGTGGAAATAATCAAACTTGTCAGAGGGGAATGATAGGATATCATAGGAAGTAGAAGTTGCATCCATGAATACATAGCCAAGTTTTTTATCAGCAAAGAAAGATCTCCATATTCTCCACTCTCTCTTCTTCTCCACCATTTCTCATAACTTTATGCTTGAATCTATGAATTGGGCACAAGGCTGAGTTCTTGAGATTGACCTATAAAATTCTCCTTTTGGTATTGATAGTAATACCCTTTTAAAATTATTTGATATGGTCAAGTTGTTCTCTCCAATTTCTCATGAAGAAGATATGGATGCACTTATATATGATTAAGAAGATTGTGTGTGTGATTTTGATCACAAAGAAATTTTGATGTTGAATCCCTCCTTCAATATTTTCTATTGTTAGAAGTCTTCTTGCTGCATATAAATATCATATCAGATTATTAAAGAACCATTTTTATTTTATACATTTGAGCAATAAAGATCTAGGGTTTTCTGCCTAAGCATTCTCCTAATACAAGATATTCAAGATATATATTTTAAGTTTTATCCAAAGAGGAGTACCACCTATTTAAAAACATAGGAGGATTCATATCCTCATGAGTTTTATGTTTCGGTCTTGATGGATTCAAGTGTCAACATTTTTGGCGACCATCCTGGGGACAAATTTATTTTCAATATATTTGAGGCCCTACTTCAAATCAGATTGACAAACCATAAGTCTCTATGGTTCACAGTTTCGAAAAGAAGATTCAAGAAAATTGTTGTTTGTTTTAGATGCAAGGGATTTTTAAAAGGATTATTGAAATATGTTGCACCTTTTTTATAACTTCAAAAAGACCTAAGAAGCACTGAATATTCAGGAGAATGAACTCCCTAGAAACCCCATTGGAAAGAATCAAAATGAAGAATTTCATTCATGTAATGATGCTCCTTTAAATTCTTAGTCAAACCCATCAATGGCTCTACAAGACTCAACAAAAGGGAGAGATACCCAAAGAAGGAGGCGATTTCATAAAACCCCTTTAGATTTACCAAAAGTAGATTTTCAAATGCCTAATATTTCTATTGAAATTTTTTCTACATTCTTTGGGGATGCTTCAGAAGATGCAGAAAAACAATTGTTTAATTTTAAAATTACATGTCATGATCTTAACCTCACTGAAGACAATGTTACATGCATATTATTTTTACAAAATTTGTGAGGGAATGCTCTTGAATGGTATAGATCATTAATTCCTAACTCCATTACCAGTTGAGATGTGTTAGAAGATTTATTTACAGAAAATTTCATCCCAAGAGTGCATTCATATGCTTTTTTTGATGCTTCAAATGTTGTTGCACACCCACCCTCTCCCATATGAACACAAGAAAATGAAATGAATTATTTGGAAGAAGAATCTAATCAAACATTGGAATATTTTTCTAATTCTAGTCACATGGCTGAAAATAAGAATTCTAATTTGCAAGAGAAAGACTTCAACCTCTCACACACTCCATATGAAGATATTTTAAACAACAAGTTTGAGAATGAAATTGAGGAGCCTCCACCAAATACATGATAATATTCCAACCTTATAATAGATGATGAAAATCCTCAAGAGCCTTGGAAACATGAACAATTAGTGGAAGAAATGAATCTTGAGAAACATAATGAACAAGATGGACAGTACATGAAGGAAAAGTCTTTTCAAGACATTGTTGATGAATCAAGAATATTGGGCGTGGACAATGGTAAGGAGAGTATGTTACGATTGTAAAATCTCCATCCAATCAAAGACAATAGTGTTTTTTAGCAGCAAAGAATTGATTTCATTGAATTATGGTCCTAAAGCATTGTTGAAGAAATAACACAATCAGATCCTCAGTACACCTTGTTCAATATATATTTAGTACATATTGAGAGTGTTCCTGACTCAATGGTACAAGTTTCAATATGTTCCATAGTGATGGATTTCATTCCACAAATCATATCAATGCTTGAATGGCTCCATTGGAAATATGCTTAAACATATGTTTCCCCTTTATTTCAAGTAAGATAGGGTAGGTATATCATGTATGTACATATTTTGTTTCTTTAGATTCAATTTTTCATAATAAGGTAGTCTTTATATGGACGTTTGAAGATAACTCCATGAAAGAAGAAGAATTACAGTAATCATTTTTTCAAGATGACTCCATAGCCCAATGGAGAAGGTAAATGGTCCTAATATTTTCGTTTTATAAACAACCCATAGGGGGTCATTGTCATGTAGTTGGAGCCAGTTGTTGACCAAAATTGGTCACCTATATTTTCTCTCTCTTGGATTAATAAAAAAAAAATGCTATCGGAAGATAAATTTTTTTGAAGTATTATAAGTTCATTGTGTCTCCCTCGGTCTTAGTTTCTCCATGCATTTTTTGGATCAAATATACGAGTTTGTATGCTAAATATATCTAGGTTTAATGTTTAAGTGGAAAATGGTGCCTCTTCCATGTGGAATAAAGCTAATTTCTCTAAAACATATACAAAGTTTTGTGGGCCTAAGACCCTTGTTTCTTCACAATATTATGGGCCTAAGAGCCCTATTACTTTTCCCCTTCGTAACAATTAGAATTATTTAATTCTTACTCCTTATCCCTCCATACATTTCTTTAACTCTCGTTCCATACTTAACTTTTATTTTTCATGGTGGGTTGGCAGACACCCACCATACTTCATTTACCTCACACCACTCATTCCCCAACCAGACACTCCTGACACTCTCCATACTCCTTAGTTTTTTCTTTTCCCACTTCCTTTCAGACTCTCGGACTCACCTCACCCCTCCCCCTCACCTTCCTCACCCCCGCTAGTCCGAAATTTTGGTCCCCTCATCCCCCCCCAACCCTACTTCCACCACCTACATTTCTACCCTTTCCCCCTTTCTTGTTCACTCTCCCACACTTAACACATTTCACACTTAATTGTCATTTACTATTATTTTATTACTAACCTTTAATTTTATTCCATGTGTAAACCATTCCATGGAGCACATGGAAACTTATTTAACCTATGGAGAGATACCACATGGTAGATCAAACATCCACTCATGTAATGACATGTGGCAACATACCAGGAGCGACATATGGAATGATATTAGTGGAGACATGTGGAAGCCAATCAATTTATGATACATGGAAGTTGATGGGTGACTCATCAATGTTGACTAGGCACATTGGCGATTGACATGGCATATAAAATTATATTTTATTAATTAATTTCCAAGGAAGGTTGAACCTTTTAAACTCCAAAGTCTTCTCTCTTTATATTTCTTGTTAAGTGTATGTTTCACTTAAATTTATATACCACTATATACCAACAAATCCCATGCATATGGGATCATTTCTATGAAGAAAAATTCAAATTTTCATGGAGAAAAATGAAATTCATCCAAGGGCTGAGATTTTCCCAAGACATCCAATCAATGGTGGTTGAAACACAATTTTGTAGAGACCATAACTTGAGCTTCGGGTGTTGGAATTGTGCAAACTTTATACTGCTGGAAATTTATTTAGACAAAGAAGATGTTGGTATAGATGTGAAGGGTTGAAAGTGGCCACATTTTCCCTAGAAATTAAAATATCATTCAACTTCATTTTTAATGGGCCTACATGACAACTCAACTTCACAAGCTCATATCTTTAGATCCGGGTGATAGAATTGGGAAAACATTATATAGTTGGAAAACTAAGATGATGAAAATAACATCTGAAGTAATTTATATGGTTAAAAAA
This sequence comes from Picea glauca, assembly GCA_000966675.3. NCBI lineage: Eukaryota > Viridiplantae > Streptophyta > Pinopsida > Pinales > Pinaceae > Picea > Picea glauca. The sequence goes on from JZKD02S1677414.1 coordinate 482,935, forward strand.
TTGATTTTCACTTCCATAAATTTAAAACATATTCTCCCTATTTTAAAGGGCAATTAATTAAATTTTGAAAAATAAAAGTTTATTTAATATGTGTATGTGTTTATTTAATGGTTAAGAAAAGGGACCCATTTTAAATATGCATATATTAATGATGTGATTTCATTAATGAGAATTTAATGAGGCTTTTATTAAAGAGAATACTTCAATAAAATAATTGTATGAGAAATTCAAGAGAGAAAAAACCCTAACTACTCAAGTAGTTAGAAGATCTCATTTTAAAAAGAGAAGAAGGGCTTCATCAAGGTGGAAATAATCAGAATTGTTAGAGGGGTAGGGAAGAATATCAGAGGAAGAAGAAGGTATATCCATGAAGACATATCCATGCTTCTAATCAACAAAGAAATATCTCCATCTTCTCCACTCTTTCTCTTCTTTTACACCATTTATCATAGCTTTATGCTTGAATCTTTGCACTAGGCACAAGGCTAAGTTCTTAAGCGTTATTCTTGTATTATTCTAAATAATTTTCTTATATGATCATGGAGTATTTACAACCATATAATTTACTGTCAAAAATTTTGTAATGAAGAATTTCAACTCCATTTCCCAAAGGATAAAACATATGTTCATGAGATTTTGGATTTTTGACAACCCACAAGGGGTTTATCATCCCACAGTTGGAGATGGTTTTTGAACCCTTTTTTTTTCTTCCATTTTCTTTCTATTTTCTTGTTTTCTTTTCTTACCTCTTCTCTTCCCTTCTATATATTCCTTCCCAAATCTCCCATATTCTTCTTTTTCCATTTTCTTTGTTGTATCAAGATTACCACACTTAGTCATTTTTACCATGTTTTCATACTTTCATACTCCCAAACTTCTAGATTTGTATTATGTTCCCTTTACCCAAACATCAGTCCACCCCAAAACTTAGTTTATTTTTGTATCAAGAACTTTCAGACTTGTGGACTTGTAGACTTACATGTTATTCTTCCACTTCTCTCATAGTCTTCCCAACGTATCTCAACACTTAACCATTTCATATATTCAGACTTTCAGACTCATGGACCTTCAAACTCACAGTCTTGCCTTTCCATTCTAATCACTCACCCTGACTCTCTGTCATCACTTGTCCCTTCTTTCACTTTTCTAGAGTCACATTTAATGTTATCTTTACGGATTTAACTACTAAATTCATTTTTGAAATGGTCATTAATTAATGGTGTTTATATCGAGGAAAGCCACATTTATTTTGAGTTAATTATTTGAAAGAAATATAACTTAAAATCATTTTACTATGCAAATTATTATTACAAGAAAAGCTCGCCAACTCAATGAAGTTAGTCATGAGAAAACAACAATTCTGTGGAGATATTTTGAACCTCTTCGCCAGAGAAGACCAGGACTATCATTGGTCCTGGCCGTATTGGTACTATTGAAATATATTGGGTAAAGAAAACAACAAGGTGTGGAATTCTTGGATAGTTCTCACAGGTTACGCCACAAAAGTATTTGAATGAAAATATATTGTTGCCTGGTGCATTGACAAGTTTATCAAGAACAAAAGGGTCATCCCATTGTAAATCATTTCTCCTGTTTCCTTGGAGCCTTCAATATTTAGGGAGATGTTGAAATTATTGGAGCCAAAACTATTTTACAAAGGGGAGGAAGCCAAGAATTTTCTAAAGAGAAAAAATAATGAAATCAGACTTCTTCAAGAATATTTACACGACCTTGCATCAATGCTAGAATATATATCTAGGATTCAAGTAAGTTCTTTGAAAAATCCCTATAAATAAATTGTTTGGTTATTTACTCGAATTGTTGGAAAAGACTCTATAGAAACCATTCCTCGATTGGCATTGTATATATTACATTTCACAGTTCATGAAAACACAATCTTCAACTGGACGAAGATTATTTCAAATGAGATTACTGCACAACTTGCAAATTTCAAGATTGAAAAGAAATTTTATAGGTCATATTATTTGGTATTTTCTATCATCTATTGTCATACATTTGAGGGTTTAAATATTTCTAGAAGGGAGAAATTAAAGGTGGACCTTGTGACCATGTGGCATCAAGCTTTATGGAGGAACAAGGTCGACCACCATTTCTATTAAGTATACAATGATTTTGTGTCTAAATTCAAGAAGCTATTTTTTTGGGAAGATACTTCCCGACTCTCATTGGAAGCATAATATTTTATGAAAGGGAAAGAAATTCTTGAAAAAATAGAGAATTACAATATCATCAAGGTTTTTTGTTCTAACAAAAAACCCATTTTTCTTCCATATTATGTATCTGATAAATTGTTTATTATTGAAATATCTAGACAATACAAATTTTAGTTTCACACCTTTTTTGAGAAAAGAAAAAATAAATTCATACCTCTTTCATGGAAAGTTGGTGAAATCCTTCTCAAAGGAATTTCCAATATTGACAAATATGCTACCTATTTCGACCATTCCAACCTGATATATGCAGAGGAAATCAAGGGTTTTGACCCTAGTCATCTTTTTTACAATCATTTGATTTCAATCAGGCTCAACCTTGCACTCATAAACTCATATGTAAGTGGAGAAAAGGAGAATGATAGTTATAACCTTAATAATTAAGAAGTTGAAAGAGACTCTGGAGATATAGAAATGATCATAAATACCACAGAGCATCACAAGGAAAGAGGTAAGCCTTCAAATGAGAAGATTGATTAGTCACCAGCTGGTTCTCGAAGAAGTGTTCTACCCAAGATAAACTCTCATCCCAAGACATCACAACAAAGAAAAATACAAAGTAATAATTCAGGGGATGATGAAGAAAGAAACCCTCCTTAGGGGAAATTAGAGAACCCCCACAAGTTAAATATCAAAAGAAAAAGGGCTAATTCACAACAAGAGGGAGGAGAAACACATGCACAAATTTTTTTTTTATTATTGGATAATATGGCTTTGGATGTGGATATCGAAAATATCACTTTCCCAGATGTAGAAGGACCTCCTAGAGAAGATGTAAATCATATTTTTTCACTCATTGTCTAGGCTGAGATATTTTCTGATGAAGAGACTTTTGTTGTACAAAATGTCTCTTTTGACAGAGATTCTAAGAAATTGGTCTTTGAAATAACCATCAAGAGTAAAAGTGGGAAGTTGTGGTCCACCATTGATACACGAAACATGTTTCCTTCTAGATTGTCATTCACTCATAATGTTATAGGGGATGCACTAAATGTTTCAATTGCCCATATGGAGGAAGAAAAAAAATGGTTGAAGGAGAATATTAAAGAATTGGAAGCAACTCTCATGCCTGCTAGTGGGAAAAAAACCATATGGCTACACTAGGGTTTACAATGTAGGTAGATCAATAACCATTTAAAAGTATCCTACTTCTCTAACTACCCCAAACATACCCTAGACTTATGAAAGAAAATTAAAATAAGAAGGATCTGGTAACTGTACCTTTACTCCGAGTACGATGTAGATCCTCTCATACTTGAAGGCTCCACTAACTACAAAGCTCCTCCCAAGGATGGCATGCATTCAAAGATATATAAATAGGGAACTACAAGCATACATATCATACATAAATACATGTTAGATGTTATAATAAAGACATAAATAAAATGCAAACATTTGACACATCATGTTCTGCGATAGGAAAAGTACTTATTTTATTGATAATACGATGATTACTTACAACCAATGTCAGCTACTGCTCCATGAACCTGGTCTGATCTCCTCTTCATCGAGATTCAAGTGCACCTTCGCATATATTTCTCCTCTCAACCTTCTTCTTGGGAAATGGAATGGGCTTATGATGGAGAGAAAAGGGAAAAATGGGGAATTCTGATGAAATTCTCACAACAAGGATGCAAATGCTTGGGGAAAGGAGGGGATGTGAAATGGGAAAAGTTTCACTTTTCTTATGATTGGATTAGGAATGAGACCCCAAAACCTCATTTTATATGAAAAAAGGATGGCTATTCAGTTGGGTGATGAGCTATAGGTGGTGGATTAGTTAGGAAACTACCCAGTAGCCCGTAATCTCAATGAGTTCCTTGTAACTTTTTAATTTTTGAAACTTTTGCAAGTATATGCAGGATGTAATGGTGCAACTAGTGTACGTACATGGTCTATAGTAGTGAAACATGCATGTGTATGTGGGCAGTAATGGTGTAGGGCGCGTACATCTTCAAAAAATGAGTTTTTAAGAAGAGCAACTCAGTGATGGCTTGGAAAAAATGGTAAGAGGGCCAAATGCTAGGTATGCATGTATGGATAAATTTAGGGTTATAATAGATTCCCCCTAATGTGTGAGGCCAAAAGAGTATCTTATGGTCAAAATACATTAAAAAATCTTCACCAATGTACAAAGCAGGTGAGCCCGGGACTTGAGTTCGGGAGGTGCCATCTGCAAAAATAACAATTTTCTCTCTGAGGCGGGCATACCCATGCTTAGGATGAAATAAATCATGGTTGCCAATCAAATACACTGTAGATCCATGTCATATAACTATATAAAGTATAGCCTCAAGTAATACACAATGGATATACATCTCAAAATCAAACATATACATGTATAGTATCCATCTGCAAGAAGCCAATGACGCTTGATGGCTGGAGATGAAGCCTTCAGAGCTCGAGAAACAACTTCAAGATCTTCAAAACTCGGGTAGGAGTGTAATGTGAGTGTATGAATTCAATACCCATAGGTCTTCAACGGCTCGTCAGGAACAGACAAGAGAATATCAGTGATCAGGTAGAGAACTTCATTGATTTCAAACAAGGACTTGATTGGGATTTTGGGATGGCTGGACATGAGGTCAAGAGACAAACTACAGAAAGAGAGACTCAGGCTGGTTAAAATTTCCCTTAGATAATAGCATGAAATATGATCAAACTCAGGCAACATGACATTGACATAAGTTCACGATGCAGGAGGCAACGCAAACTCTCCATGTGTTTGAAAGAATAACCAAACAGAGGAGGACACAACTCTATGTAGAGAGAACAAATTCCTAAGGTCATATTAGATCCCAAAGCTTGACAAACAAACGAAAGGATGTGCTTTTTCCAAGGGCGAATCATTGTGCTGCAAAAAAAGAATATATATTTCCCATCCTCTTTTTGGGGTATTTTTGATTTTTTTTATTGTCTTTTTCAATATTTTTAAAGAGATTGAAAAAGAATAAAAGAATGCAACATTACAAAGGAGGAACGAGTGTCACAATAATACTAGTTCCAAGCAAAAGGAACACACTAATGCTCAGAGCAAGGAGACATGTGGAGGAAAATGACACTTGGGAAAAATTCCTCCATGGGTCAAAGTGTTAGGTCACAGAGGCAAAGTGCTACAAGGCTTGAGTATAAGGCATGCTTCAAAGGTTCAGTTGAGAGCAACATGGAGCTAACATTAGGCCAAAGACACAAAGATGCAAATGTGATTAGAAGGACATGATGAAACCCCCTTCAATGTGTTTTTCACGAGCCTAGAGAAGGTAAGCTCGGTATTTTTTTCATGTTTAGAGAGTTTAAAAAAACGTAAAAGAAGACTCCACTAGGATAACTTTTTCAAAAATAGTCTAGTCGGTTCGAAAAAGGGATAAACTAGCACTGAAAAGACATCTATTCAAAACCATTTTAATGAGTGTGACATAAACAAGATCACTCAACAATATTTTCAATTTTAAGGAGTTTGAAAAGGTATTAACTATGGACTCACAACCTTTTTCTAGATTTAGTCTCCTTAACCCGAAAAAGTATAAAATTTACTGAGGAGAACTCTCCCAGTGAGACGAATCTCCAAAGGTGTACCTTTTTCCTCCTTAATCTGCAGGTCGAAAAAAGGGGTAAACTCATGCCAGTAGATGTTCTTTTGTACCAATTTAATGAGTGTGAATAAAAACAAGGTCACTCGATAATATTTTCAATTTTAAGGAGTCTGAAAAGAGCTTAACTATGGACTCCATAGGGGATGTTATTTTGGACCAATTTAACGAGTGTGAAGGAACAAGGTCACTCGATGATATTTTTAGTTTCAGGGAGTCTAAAAAGAGCTTAACTATGGACTTTGTGGGGGTTCCTTTTTCATAAATTTAGTCCCTCAGGCCCGAAAAAGGGTTAAACTTATACCTGAGAATACTCTTCTAGCGAACTGAAGTTCCTAGAGTATACCTTTGTTTGTAAAATTGACCATTTGGATGAAAAAAGGGTTAAACTACTGCCAGAAAGATGTTCCTTCAATTTTTAGTTTGGCGAGTGTGAAGGACAACAAGATCACTCAACAATCTTTTCATGTTTAGAGAGTCTAAAAAGGGCTTAAATAAGAATCTAAGAGGTTTCTTTTCTCAGTTAATCCGTACAAGATTGAAAAGCATAAATGTAGTCTCTTTGGATGTTTCTTTCGGATTTCAAAGCGTGCTTGAAAGTCAACAAAGTATGCTAATTTTTGGGAGTCCCGAGGGTGAGGCCAAGAGTGATGATGCATCAGATGTATAAGGGTAAATCTTGTAATCATGATGGGACTAACAAGGAATCTCGTGCCTAAAGTCACTAAAGACAAAATGGATGCCAAAAATGCAATAAGGATCTATCTAGCGCATCCATGTAAAGGTAGGCTCTACCACTAAATTATGACACTTCTAAAGTAGAAATGATGGTTCCATGTCGCAGTTCAGTGGGATCGATCCTATGGCAAAGAAGAAAAGACAACGAGATGCAAAAAGTGGAGGTGGAATCCTAACTTATATGCAAAAATTTGGAAAAAAAGAATTTTACCAAAGGACCTTTAAAATTGACCCATCTCCCAAAAAGTTACCAAACCTAAAATCAAAGTGTGTCATAACATCCAATAAGAAACTCAAGAACCACACTAAACAATTTTCAAGCCAAAAAAAATGACAAAAGGGTTCAAAAAAGTGGCAAAAAGGGCCGAAAAAGTCTATAAATAGAAGTTGCCAACTCATTTTCACCATTGCAAATTGAGAATTAACCAAAAAGCGAAAAATATCCCTTTTCTAAAAGAGTTGATTCCAGGAGATTCAAAGGATGAAATGAACTTCCGCTCAGGCCAAGCAAGTACAAACTCATCCCTCTTTCATTTCCATACTTCAATTATGCATTTCTTTTAGTTTTTTGGGGGGGCACACCCTCCTAAAAAAGGAAGGCCCTACGTGTATGTGGGTTTTCTAAGGACAACCCGCGGGAATAAAATAATCTTCTCACGTGCATACGTGACTGTTTCCAAGATAGCCTGCATACACCCTCAAAAGCATAGAAAAATTGAAAAGTGAAAGAGTTAACTCCTCCTTGAACTTGTCATGTAACATGATGTATGTCCACTGGAGAGAGAGGGAGCATGAGGAGATCGATATCTTGGTTGATGAGGACCTTGTTTCTATTGTCTCTTTGAAACAATGCGAGTTATGGAAATTTTACAGGTGTCCATTCATGAGGGCACAACCCAGGCTGTTGAATTCCTTAGTGGATTATTGGCACCCTGACGCAGAGGCATTTATGCTCTAGGGGCAGTCGTTGACTCCAACGACTAAGGACATTTCCAGTCAACTTGCGTACATTTCCCCTAGGCCCTACAACATCATCGAACTCATTGGAATGCATTGCAAGGTTGACACTAAGAAATTAGGTTCTTATGTGCCTATCCACAAGATTACCAACCTATCACCAAAGGTGATAGTTTTTCTTATTGGGCAGATCACTGGATTCGTGGCCTTACACCAGGGCTCCTGGGTGCACATGCATTGTGCGATGCAGTGCCTAAATGCATGAGTATTTGACTAGAGCACAACCATGCTTGACTACATGAAGAGGCATCTCACAGAGTGTCGAGGGCAGAGTAACAAGAACTTCGGGTTTGGTACCATTCTATGCTCATTATTCTTTGAGAGGGTACCCAACCTTAGTTTGCGAGAGACAGTGCGGGGGCATGTGGCCTCCTTCCTAGTAGTGTGTATATGGGCAACATTCCTGCCATGACAGGGGGGAGGAAGGACCATAAATTCCTTTGACGATGCATATTTTGACCGGTGGGCACGATAGATTCTGGAAATAGAGGACTACCCCTATGCCAGAATCAACTTTTCTAGGGATCTGGACATGCCCATACCTCTTGAAGAGGAGCGAGGAGAGATAGGTACATTTTCTTTTAAAGTTATTTAATTTTTAGTTTCTTTTTATATATATCATTTTTATGTGTATCAAAGTATCTGACAACTATGTATCTATTATGTACAGTTGTGGGACCAATGCATCCAACATACTTCTCAAGGACTAGGCGATGTCCTTGACCAGAGGAAGTACCAGCAGCAGGGGGACCTCCAGCCGAAGAGGCTGATAGAGTTTTGAGATGGGTGTAGCGGAACCTCACCCCGCTCACTCATGTCATTCCCATGGTCGATATCAAGGATCTCCCTCCATCAATGCAGCCTCACGTAGTTGGGGTGCCACAGACTTGGGTCCAACTCTTCCAGCATTTGGCGAATGTCGTTTTTCACTATAGTAGGGCCAACAGGCTCCATTCTTAGAAAAGATGGACATATTATGTGCCGAGGGCACTCTTTGTATATTTTTGAGGGCATGATCCCCATGATGTATACCAAATAAATATTTTTGAGGAATTTGTGCCCACCATTGTACTCTGACACTTTTTGATATATATATATATATATATGTGTGTGTGTGTGTGTGTGTGTGTGTGTGTGTGTGTGTGTATTTATATATTTATGTCTTATGAATCACATTTTTACAAATGTATGTACATGTGTATGTGTGTGCTTCTTTTTATGTGTGTGAAACATGCCAATCTAATACTTGATTATCTAGAGTATCTGTCATTTGATTTAATCTCCTAGGAACATGGATATACGTAATGTAATCAAACCAACGTTCTAAGAGACGTACCCTAAGGAATTGTTGGTGTAAAGTAGGATCATAAACATAGTAAACCCCATTTAACTAGGACACAACCAGTTGAGCATCTAAGTAGACTCAAAGCTGAGAGATACCATGTGAAAAAGCGTCATCAAGAAACTTAATTACTGTGTTTTATTTGGCGACATTGTTTGTAGCATCGCCTAGAAAAATACCTCTAGAAGATAACAACTGGCCTTGAGGTGTGAAAATCACCCAAGCTGCGGAATCAAGCCTCCGAGTGTGTTGGCTAGCATCTTCTGTGAAACCAACGAACACCTCTGATTCACTTAACATCTGCCATAGTGAAAAATATGACATAAATAACAACATGTCCATAAAACACAAAGACAAAAAACTAATTGTATAAGAACTATATATATGTACAATAAGTCACCTAGGTGACCAACCTATGAGTAATACTTCTTGAGGTAGAGCCCATTTCTAGGCTCCGCCAAAGCATTTCTCTCAAATTCAACCAGACGATAAGAGCCCTCCTTTAAGACCTCCTTCACTATGAAAGGTCTGAACCACATGGTTTTGAACTTGCTTGCCCCCAGGGGATCCTTATATTAGTCGTAGACCAAGACAAAGTCGCCTTTAGAGAAAATCTGAGGAGGAACGGACCAATCATATTGACACTTGACTCATTGCTTGTGAGCCTCGTTAGCCAAGGCTGCATCACGGTGTTTCTCATCGAGATTATTGAGATATAATAAGATTTCTTCAAGCGGTGAAGTGTCTAGAAATAACTCTACTACCAACTTTAGAGATGGGATATGAAACTCTATAGGCAAGACAGATTCCAACTCGTAAATGAGTTGAAAAGGTGAGAAACCAGTGGCATTCTTTAGAGATGTTTGGTAGGCCCATAACATCAAGTAAAACATTAAATGCCAATTTGACTTGGAAGAATTGATCATTCTCTACATAATAGTCTTGAGGGACATATTCACAACTTCCACCTGACCATTCTCTTACGGGTAGTAGGGTGATGAATTCTCTTGCCTCAACCCAAGATTTGATGTTAACTCAAAAATCATTTTGTTATGAAAGTGACTACTATGGTCAATGAAAATATCTTTTGGGATACCGAACCTTGCTATTATCTGGTTAAAAATAAAGAGAGTTGTTGTCTCGCCATCATTATTAAATGTTGGCATAGCCTTGACCCACTTTGTGAATTAGTCTACCACTATGATGATATAACGATGCCCCCTAGCTGAAGCTAGGTGGAATGTAGTAAAATCAATCCCCCACTTGGTGAAAGGACCAACAGTAATGAAGGGAAACATTGGAGTAGGATGTGCCCTCATCTTTCGAGAGAAGATCTGACATGGGTGACACTTCTTGACTGACTCAATGCAATCCTTGATTAACGTAGGCCAAAAGTAACTAGATCGTAGAATCTTTTGGGTTGTTTCCAACCTAGACAAATGACCACCACATGCTCCAGTGTGGTAGTCGTTAAGAACAAGTTCCTCTTCTTCGTGAACGAGGCACCGATGAAGGATGCAATCTACATCTCGACGATACAAAGTTTCATTGAGTATGAGATAGTTTTGTGCCTGATGGTGTATACGTCGACGCTCATTGCAAGAAGCAGAGATGAGGCACTTCAAAGTCTAGAGATATAATATTATATCTCCATATCAGGGGTCTAAATATGAAATCATAAAAACATCTCCTTTAATGGGTGATTCTTTGAGCGTAACATCACCTGATTCAACCAAAAGTTTTGAGATAAGTTACGTAAATACCAATGACTTTTTGGATTTCGCGGAAACAAAATCCAAGTCAAATTCCTGGAGGATAACAATCCATCTACTGATCTTTCTTCCGATGACGCATCGTGTCAACATGTATTGATATGAATTCACAACAAAAATGATAGTCGTCTTATGAAGAAGAATATAATGATGATACCACTGGAAAGCATGCACTGTTGCCAATGCCAACTTCTCAACATGGGAGTAGTTGAGTTTCAGTCCATCCAGGCCTCGGCTCAGATAATAAATCACATTCTCTTTGAGCAGATCATCCTCTTGAACCAAGACCATACCGATGGTCGACTCTGCAGTGACCAAGTATAATAATAAATATTTATTATAATTGGGAGGCCAGAGCAGAGGGGAAGATGTGAGGGTGCATTTAAACGCTTCAAAAGAGTGTTGAGAAGATTCATCCCAATGAAAAGGGACTCCCTTATTCAATAAAGACATGAACCCTTTAGTGATCTCATCATAATTTGCGATAAAACGTCAAAGAAATATCGCTTTCCCCTGTAAGCTTTGAATTTGAGGGACTGTTCATGGGGGAGGCAATTGAAATATCGCCTCAACCTTCATAGAATTGACCATGATCCCTATTGTTGAAATTATGAAACCTAGAAGATGACCCGAAGTCACACAAAAACTGCATTTGTTAGGATTCAAGTGAATCTAATAGTAGTGACATCGTTCAAAGATTAGTCAGAGGTGTGCGGGATGATCAGCTCTCTTATGAGATCGGATGCTAGATCATTGAGATAAGCCTCGACTATATGTATAAGGTCATGGAAAGAAAAATACATGGCCTACTGAAAAGTCGCTCCAACATTCTTCAAGCCAAAAGGAATCTTACAATAAGAAAATGTGCCCCACGGATAAATAAAAGTTGTTTTATGCTAGTCTTCGGGTTTGATCTGTATCTGGTTGTATCCCAAAAAACCATCCATGAAGGAAAAGACCTCACAGCCTGCACATTCATCGAAAATATGATCAATGAATGGGGTGGGGAAATTATCCTGTGGACAGGCCTTGTTCAAATCACAAAATTCCATACACAAGTGAATTGTACCTTTTGTTTTGTTGACCGAAATGGGATTTGACACCCATTTTGTCAACGAAATAGGGTAGATGAAACTGGATTTGAGATGTTTCTCTAATTCATCCTTAATAATTGTCACTTTCCGAGGATTCACCAGATGAATCTTTTGTCAGATCGGCTCGGCATCAGGATAAGTCATTATCTCATGTTTGACAATTCTTGGATCAATGCCTAAAATTTCCTCGTAAGACCAGGTGAAAACATCGTTGAATTCCTGAAATAAATCTGTATAGATTTGAATCTCCTCGGGGGAGCAGTCTACTCTGATGAAGACATTCTCCATGGCGCCAGGGGTTCTGGAGATGTCAATAGGTATCATTTCATCTATAGTTTCCATTTTACCCTTGACATAAACTGCATGCGTAGCCAGAGGATTAATAGGAAAAGACCTATCTCCAGCCATAGTCAACACGAAATCACCTGCATCTATTCTTCTTAACTCTGGGAGGAAATAATATATGTGATGGAGATCATCCTAGGGTCTATCCAAACCAATCAATGCCTCTATAATTTCCTCGTCATAGTGCAATACCAAGTCTACAGAATTTGTATTTCTGAGGGAACCTTGAGCCCAAACTGTGTCAAGAACTGGATCTAACTCTTGTACAGGAGTCGGATCGGTGTCAACTAAAACTTGCTAGACAATACTATGTGAAAAATTTTCCACGAAAAAGGCATGGCCATGAAAGGATGCCCTGTCCCTTCCATCGAATATGATGGGGAAGGAAGATTCCACGAATCGTTAAAGTAAGTCGTTCAGAATGATGACACTTGAAAATTTTCAACCCGACGTTGGTTGCAGGAAGATGATATGAACTTGGCATTGCCAGAAGTAGGTGGGTAATCAAAAGTACCCATCAAAGGTGGGAACAAACCAACCCCTACATTGACGACGTTGGGCTAGGGGTTATCAATGATCAGGATCGTGGATGCCCCCGATGAAGGGTTAGGATAGGAGAAGGACAACTGGTCAATGTTTATGATTCGAAAGTCATGTGGAAACAATAAGAGATGAAAAACTATGGCAACCACTGCATGCATTGCATAGGTCCAACTCCTTCCTAACATAAGTTTGTAGTCGAGAGACGCATCGACCACTTCAACCTCAATGCATATGGTCTTCCCTCCTAACTACACAAGGAAAGAATGGATGATTCCATTTGGTCTGAAAGAATGACCGTAGAAAGCAGTAAGCAAAGTAGGTTACAGAGACAAAATGGGTTGGCCAATGGCCTTCCAACATGCCAATGAAATCACACAATTTGAAGCACCCTCACCAACCACCGTACGAAAAATATTCAGAGTAAAATATTTTGTGGGGTGAGCCACTACTATCTGAAATGCCATGTGGTAAGGGAGATGAGGTTTCAAGTCATTTGTATCAAGCATGATCATTCCTTGATTACAGATCTCAACAGATCCTAAAGTGGACAATAGAGCCTTTCTCTATGAAGGGCAGCTCTGGAGGACCTCCAAAGAAGACATTGAGAAAGGGGTTTGTGACAAATATTCCACCATAGAGTAATTTTAGGCGGTCCTTGCATTTGGATTATGAGAAGCTTTCTTGAAATCCCCTTTCAGGATGCGTGTCATTGTTTCCGACATCGTATTTTCAATATGGAGAGGAACATACGAGTTTACAACTTCCTTACCCTTTTCAACAGTTTTCGACATTCTGTAATCATGTTCCATAATTTCTATGTAAGTGTCACCTTTAATCATATAAATGTTTGCAGTCGAGGGATTAATAGAAGATCGAGGGGTCCCTAATTTCCCCCATCCATGCTCGAAGAGGCTTGAGTCATATTTTTCCCATGTGGAAATGGGTTCGTTAACACAACAGACTGTTGTTGCGCCAATAAATTTTGGGCTTCCACAAGCCGAGGAAATAGGTGATTTGAATGGTTCTTCATGCAAAGGTTACATAGATACTTCAAATTTCTCTTCTCTGTGTTTCCCACACCAACATTTTTTTTGGGTTTCTTATCCCCTTTACCCTTCTTGTTTCATTGTTTTTTATTTCCATTAGGCTGTTGATTGGCCTTCGGGTTCATCGACTACACACTATGTATGTCCAATGTTTGGGTAGGGGGAGCAGCTGAACCAAATGTCTTGCTCGTCGCTCTCTGTTGTATTGAAAATTGTTGCAATTGATTTGACAACTGATCAGTGGGATTTTCTTGTGATGACCCAAATATACCATTGGCATGTGGTCCATACTTGTGTCTGGCCTTGTCAAGGATGGACCGTGGCACATCTAGAAAAATCTCATAAAGTAAACTAGACTGAGAGTATATCAGTTCAAGCTATTGTGCTCTCATTATTGCCTCCTCCTCTGAAAACACCCCCGACGTTGCAACATACTTGGATAACCGAGGTACCAAATACTTTAGGAACCACTCCAGTAGGAAATATGGTGGGAACTGTACCTTGATCAAACTCTTCTGACTCCGCCATTCTTAGATGTGATCTGAGATATGATCAACCTTCATCTACTCAAAGTTGGCCAACAATTTGGTGTCGACGTCGTATCTCACAGGTAGTTGGAAATGGTTGAGAAAAACCATCGCCAAATCGTTAAATTAAGAGCATATTGAGTGGTAGAGCTCGATGTACCATTTCTCGGCACCCCCAATGAGAGTGAGTTGAAACAGACACAATTGTATGGAGTCGTCTCACAACGAGTTTGACGAGCACCATAGGTGGAAAGTGGTCAGGTGATCATCTGGATCTCATCGGTCTTACCTTTGAACTTCATAATGTCTGAGGGAAACTTAGTCGGCATGGGGGGCCAACGCAGATCATGAAAAATTAGGTCATTAAGCAACCTCAACAATTCTGGCAGATGTAACGTTGCTAGAACTGGTAGCTTGGGTTGGGTACTATGTACAGGAAAAAGTGATCCTGGAGTTTTATTGGCACCAGGTTGCCAGGAAAATTTGGGTTACTGGCTAGGGTTTTGGTAAACACCATGGACTTGACCAATATACGGATACTATGTTTTTTGGGACATCATCAACTAATTCCCATAATTGGACATTGAGGGCTCAGTGGGGATTGCTCCCTGCATTGTGTTCCAAAGATTCTAGAAAGGTTTTCCCCCTGTCAATCCGACGGGCATAGGTGTTGATCCTTCCCCATGGTTCCATTGACCATGGAAGGGGTTTCCCCAATCAAAATCCCTGATGAGGGAACTGCTCCCTACCACAGGTTCCAGATTCCTTGTGAGGAGAAGACTCTTGTTTTTGTCCCCTGTGTAGGAATAGTACCTTGCACCATATTATGTTGTCCAAAACTAGGGTTTCTCCCGGCCAAGATGGAAAATGACGAGAAAGAATTATTACAAAACACATTGAACAAAAAGAATGGCATTGAACCCACCTGTGTGGTGTAGGAAGAAGGTCCTAGACTTCCTGCTCCGAACAAGTTGTAGTTCATGTTCGACCCAACAGATTGTTGGGGAACATCGTTAAGTGAGGGGGACGAAGGAGGTATATGACCCCCACTGTAAGGGATAATGTTATAGGGGGATAAGGTTCTCCCCATGGACCCTTGAAAAGGAGAATTTGAGCTCCCTTCCCCTAGACCCATTATCTTTAGGGTGGAGTAGGTAAGGACGGAGTTCATATCAAAGTTGGCATTCTGTATGAAAACAGAGGGCTCGTTTCACTCTGTGTGAATGGAGTAGTGATTGTCGCCATAGAAGGAATTAGACCGCTACCCAAAGTAGAGGTTCTTGAGACCATGGTGGTTTGGACCGAGGAAGGTGGGTTAGGAGGAAAAATTCCCCCTGTGGTGGCATTTTTTGAGGGAGTGTGAGGACTTCTTGAAGAATTAGTAGCATTTGCTTCCATAGATTGTTGCAATACTATTTGACACTCATGATGTGTCACCCTTGGAGGGACAAATTGTATCAAGAGTGTCACCGACAAGTCAGTGATTAGAGTGTTGGCTGGATCGAGAGCTTCCATTCCAAGGTTAGAAATAGTAGGTTCCTCTGGATTCGAGTGTTCTCCTCTCAGAGTTGGCTTGGGCATAGTTTCTTGTGGCCCAATCATCTCAAATGACCCTTGTTGGTCAAGTCGTCATCGTAACGGTGGCACTGGTGGCTCCAAAGTAACTGGTGGCAGGCCCTTAAGCCTTTGCGACTGACAGAGCTCTTGATATTCCACTTTGTGAGAAGATCAATGACACGGTAAGGATTTTACTAACATTTGAAAAAACACACACAATAGAAAAGTTCCTACCAGATAAAGCAAGAAAAACACTATCTAGTTGGAAGAACATTTACACCAGCCAACACTAGAGAAACTTACCGGTGTAAGTGAAACTCGAACATGAAAGCACCCTCTGGGTATAATCTACAAAGTGTGGCCTGATGTCTTCCCTAGGTACCGTGGTATACCCCCGCAATCACCTGTGTAAGTCCCTAGAATAAAGGAAACTAAGTTGACAACTCGCGAACAATCACCAAGTGGGTACAGTCGACAGTCGGGTGGACTGCAATGAGCAGGGTAACAAGCCCAAAACATAGTGAGGGTATCAAAATAAAGTGGATAAAGTGGACTGGAAGACAACTAAGTATCCCCAATGGATTCGAGGTCCACGAAGCTCCATAGGCAAATGAAAATGACAGTATCCCATGACAAGTCCTCAATATGTGTTCCCCACTACGCTTGGTCAAGCTTTGGAGGGATTGTCTCCACTACATTTCCACACGCAACCTCGTGTTTAGCCCCTGTATTAGAGGGAGGTCCCGGATAAATTTCACGTTTACTGTACATTTTACACTCCCTATCTTTGACTCCAATGTTTGTTTATAAGACTTGAAGAGTTTCCTCTCCAACCTAATTCAAGGCTATAGCCTAAACTAGTTGATTGACCTTGCAAACATAAAGTATAGATGAGTTTAATTAACACTTATTTTAAATGGTTCTTTTAACTCAAATAAATGGAAGTGAAACTAGTGATGTGTATGGGATACGAAGAAGGAGAAATAAATGAAACTAAAATAAAAATTACTTCTAGTTGACAATAAAATTTGCAACGAACACTTTAACCAACTTTTCATAACTAACTTTTTCTAAGATCTTTAAAAAAAAACCTAAAACGAAATTTCGCTCGACTACGAGCTACTTAATGTTCTAAGAAATTAGTAAAGAAATTAATAAAATAACTCTTTTTCCTAACAAGAAAAATAACTAACCCAACTACTTAACCAAACTAAGAAATGAAATCTTTTTCTATTTTTTTTATGCTTCAAACAAGAAATTTGAAATAAATTATTTTTCTTTTTCTTTAAAGAAAGAGAAAGGGGAGAAATTGAACAACAAGAAAAGACTGAAACTAACCTCTGGCCCACCA
This sequence comes from Picea glauca, assembly GCA_000966675.3. NCBI lineage: Eukaryota > Viridiplantae > Streptophyta > Pinopsida > Pinales > Pinaceae > Picea > Picea glauca. The sequence continues at coordinate 500,088 of JZKD02S1677414.1, forward strand.
CGGTTCGCAGGGAGTCACTAAAGACATCAATCAGGTTGATCAAAAAAAAAAAACTCAAAGACTTTCCTAAAACCCTTTCGAAGTAAACACAATAAATCTTTAAAAATATAGGCAAACTAACATCCAACCCAGTTTTCAACTGTAAAAACTAGAGACACTGCACTTAATCATGAAACCCTGAGAAGTAAAAGTTCAATCAAGGAAGAGGTTGACTGCCTCTTTTAAAGAAAAAAATTCTTGACATAGGCACACTACTGATACTTAAGAAACCTCTGTATGTATGTGGGTTGTCTATAAAGCAGGGCACATATGTACGCATGTTGACCCACAATAGGTCACGTACACCTCTGTATTTCTTGAAAAAAGAAAACAAACAGATTGACTAACAGGGCATGGAGAATTGGTATGGAACCAACAAGTGACTAGAATCCCTTAAAGACTTAGCAAACTTCAAAAAGAAACTCAAAAAGGTATAAAACCAATCAAACACACAAAAAAAAATCCCCTAAAACCCTAGAGGCCTCCCCAGTGCGGTCGCCATTTCGGCTAGCGAGAAAAAACCCCCTATGGATACACTAGGGTTTACAATGTAGGCAGATCAATAACCATTTAAAAGTCTCCTACTTCTCTAACTACCCCAAACGTACCTCAGACTTATGCAAGAAGAGTAAAATAAGAAGGATTTGGTAATTGTACCTTTACTCTGAGTCCAATGTAGATCCTCTTGCGCTTGAAGGCTCCGCTGACTGCAAACCTCCTCCCAAGGCTGGCCTGCATTCAAAGACAGTTAAACAGGGAACTACAAGCATACATTTCATACATAAATATAGGTTAGATGTTAGAATAAAGACATAAAGCAAATGCAAACATTCGACACATCATGTTCTGGGACAGGAAAATTACTTCTTTTATTGATAATACAATAATTACTTACAACCAATGTCGACTACTACTCCACGAACCTAGTTTGGACTCCTTTTCACAGAGATCCAAGTGCACCTATGTATATTTATCCTCTCAACCTTCTTCTTGGGAAATGGAATGGGCTTATGATGGAGGGAAAAGGGCAAAATGGGTAATTCTGATGCAATTATCACAACAAGGTTGCAAATGCTTGGGGCAAGGAGGGGATGTGAAATGGGAAGATTTTCACCATTCTTATGCTTGGCTTAGGAATGAGACACCAAAAAATCCTTTTATATGACAAAAGGATGGTTATTTGGTTGGGTAACGGGATATAGGCGGTGTATTAGTTAGGAAACTACCCAATAGCCCGTAATCTCAACGAATTCCTTGCAACTTTTTAATTTTTTCAACTTTTGAAAGTATACGCGCGCTGCAATGGTGCAGCTAGCATACGTACGTGGTCTGTATTGGTGCAATAGATGTTTGTATGCAGGCAGTAATGGTGCAGGGCTTGTACATCTTCAAAAAATGATTTTTTAAGAAGAGGAACTAAGTGATGGCTTGGAAAAAATGGCAAGTAAGAGGGCCAAATGCCATGTATGCATGTATGGAGAAATTTAGGGTTATAACAATGCCTCCACCTATTTTGGCTTCCCTTGTTGCCATGATTTGGCCCGATAAAAATCTTCAAGAAACCCCAGAATCAAGTACTAGAGTCAAGGGAATTTCAAATTTGATTATTGCCACTCGACATTTTGTTGAAGAGAATATTAAGAAAAGGATGTTATTGATTTTAGAGTTATGGGATATGGAAAAAATATTTTCCTCTCTCAGCTTGAGAATTCATAACACTAGGGAACATTTGAATATAGATATGAAAAATAAGGAAGGTTTTTATACAGATGGAGTTGTGATGTTTGTAGTAAAGGTTTCGACAATGACGAAGAAGATGAAAAAGCAAGAAAATTTACCTTCCTTGAGCTGCATCAAACAACTAAAGGCCTTGTGGATTGAAAGAATAAATGTATTGAAGGGATTGCCAACTCAATTGATTGAATTTTAAAGAAGGAAGACATAAGCATACTAATAATTTATTGATTTAGATATCATTGGCAACACTATTGAAGTCTTGGACCCTAAATATATCTCAAATTCAATGCTTGTGACTCGATAACAATTCGAAGGACAAGTTGAATAATTAAAAAGGGCATCAGCTGAAAATTTTGATACTTTGATTGAATTCACACATGATGATATTGACACTTGGCTTGTTGAGTACGCCAATAAAAATGAAGATATTGAGAATACTTTGCAAAATTTATCTATTGATCATACATAAATAAAAAAGGAGTCGTTTAATATTAAAGTAAAACAAGTGATTGTTTCCCTGTTAAGGGATTATATTCAAGAATGATTAAATGACTCAATTGCCAAGATTTTTGAAATACCAACAAAAGTAGTTACAACCAGTAATTAAACCACAACAAGCAAGGGTACAAAAAAAACAACAACATGCAAATGAAAGTGAGATATTCCATCATAGTAAGTCCATGTTGATCACATACTTCTTCCCTTATCAGTTTTTCATTCAATTATTCTTCTTCTTTAACTAGAAAATAATAGTTGAATCTTGGAAATCTTCCTTTTTTTCTTCTTTTCATATTCTGATGTTTGACATCCTCCCACATTCCTCTTTATACTTCATACTTTATTGTACATGTTTTCTTTATGGTCCCCAGGAGCCCCAATCCTAGTCCATTGGACAAACACCTTAATTTGAATGCACTATAATAGACAAAATTATTTTTTAGAAATCCCAGAGAACAAAGTTGGGATCAATTTTGACTTTATTTTATAACTCTGAGTCTTGATTATAAAGTATTTAAAATTAGTCTATCATGATATTCTTTTTATCTCTATAATAATTACTCTATAAAATCTCTCTCATGCGAATGGATCGTCTTCTTTGATTTTGAATGTGATCAGAATATTTATTTCTATTATGATGGATGTGAGAACGTTTTTAATTTTGTAATGTGTGATGTGTGAGATTCATGGTCCACTTCACAGGAATTCTCTTTTATAAATATTCTTTTACTTTTCAGCATTTTGATTTTTCTTGAGCATTAAAGATTGGACTATATTATGGTCCTGTATTATTCTTGATTTGAAAATTACAAATAATATCATAAGCCAAAGAGGAGTACCACCTCTTTAAAAATGATGGAGGATTCATATCCTCATGAAGTTGTCATTTCGGTCTTGATGGATTCAAATGTCAACACCCTTTTTCTCCTTAAGACTTATTTCCCATTATTTAATTATTAACCTTTAATTTCATTCCATGTGCCAACCATTCCTTGGATCGAAACTATTTAATCTATGGAGAGATGACACTTGGTAGTGTGGAATGATGCCACATGATGATCAAGGAATGGTACCATGTGGCAGTTAATGGATGGTGAAACATGGCATACAAGACATCCAAATGGGCTTTGATGCATGGAAATTTTTGGTGGGATGATTTATATGTTGATTGGACATGGTGGAGTTTGACTTGGCATGCAAAAATATATTTTTTAGTCTATTTTCTAAGGGGAGGTCAACCCACTAAGCTCCATAATCCTCTCTTCAATGTTTCTTACTAAGTGTATGAAACACTTAGTACTATATAATATAAAAAATCAAGTGATTATATGCATGTGGGATAGTATTTTACCACAAGAAAGGATGAGTTTTCATGAATAAAAACGAATTTAAGATCAAGGGCTCACATTTTCCCAAGACACTTAATCAATGGTCCCTCAATCACGAATGCCCAGAAGCCATAACTTGAGCTTCGGATGATGGAATAAAGAATACGTTTTACCGTTGGAAAGATATTTCAATGAAGAAGATGATGGTATAGGTTTAAAGGGATGAAACTGACCACATATTCCACATAAATTAAAATATCAGTCAACTTCATTTTTAATGGGTCTCCATGACAACTCAATTTCACGAGCTCATATCTTGAGATCTAGGCAATGGATTTAGGAAAACATTGTATTGTTGGAAATATAAGATGATGAAGATCACATATGAAGTGATTTCCATAGCTAAAAATTTGATTATCACTTCCAGAAAAGTAAAACACAGTCCCCCTCTTTAAAAGGACAATTAATTGAATTTTTGAAAATAAAAGTTATTTAAAAAATTGTATTAAAAAAGAGAAAAAGGACCCATTTAAAATATTTGGATGTTAATAATATAAGTTCATTAATGAAGACTTAATGAGATATTAATTAAAAAAAAATTCTTCAAGAAGAAAATTGTACGAGAAATTAAAGAAAGGAAAACCCCTAACTACTCAAGTAGTTAGAAAATCTAATTTTAAAAAGAGAAGAGGTGTTCCATGTTGGATTACTATGAAGGGGGGCGGAGGGGGGGTGAATTAGTAAGAGATAAATTTAATATTTTTTATCCATAAAATGCAAGTGTTATATTAATGTACCATTATCATCCAATAGTTGCAGAGTAAATAAATAATGAACAAATGAGCAATCATACACATACACAGTACACCGTTGTTTTAAGTGGAAACCCAAAGTGAGAGAAAACCACATAATGATTTTTCTTATATGTCTTTAAGAATTACATTCATTGGAAGCACCAACTTCCTTTGTTTTCCAGCTGCAACTGGAAGGAGGCTCCAACCCCCTAGTTTCTCAGGCTACAACCTGAGGGAAGCTCCAACTCCCCAATTTTCTAGATACAATCAAAAGAAGGCTACAACCCCCTATGTTCTCCAGATAAAACCGGAAGTGGCTACAACCACCTATCCTTGCCCCGTTCAACTACCCTGAAATATAAGTGCCAAATGTAGAAACTAAATATGTCACTGAAAAATCTGTCACTTTATACTCATAAACCAATCTAATCTTATCACATATACCTCAAACACTATACCACAAGTCTATACCTCAAAACATGTGCTATAACCTCATTATTATATAACTTCTATCTATAAAAAATAACCTAAGAAACATACCTCAGCCAAAATCCCTCAAACATGAACTAAACTTAAGTAGATCTACCTCATATCAACTCTACAGCAAGCCATAAACTCCCAAGAGGGAAACCAACATATTTACAAGGAAAACCCTCAACTTGATTCATAAATTCAACACTACACATATGAAAACCATACCCTTTTTTCTTCTTGTAGTGTTTTGTTGCCGTGAATCCATTGCCACAATTTTTCTACCGCACTTTTTGTGTTGTGGTTTTTCTACTGCACTTTTCCTGTCGTGATTTTTCTGCCACACTTTTTCTGCCGCATTTTTTTTGTCACAGTTTTCGTGCCGCACTTTTTTTGCTGCAATTTTTCTGCCGCACTTTTTCTGCCACAGTTTTCCTTCCGCACTTTTTCTATCGTAGTTTTCCTACCACACTTTTTCTACCGTACCTTTTCTGTCGCATTTTTCTCTATCAATAATACCTGCCCAAATAACCTTTTACAAAAATAGGTATTCAATGATATTCAAGTGTGATTTGAATAAGAGACCCTTGCCTCTTATTTATACTTTTATGTAGCTTCCTCAAGGGGTTACCTTCTAACCACCTTAACCCACTTTCCTTATTTTAGGGTTAACCCACTTATCCTTTTAGTTTAACCACTTTCCATAATTAGTTATTTCTCCATTAAATTTATTATTTAAATAATTTCTTTTTCATCCTCTGTGATTTATAGTGCACTCATCACTTCACTTTATTATTTAAATAATTTCTTATTTGCAAACACTTTGACTACTTTGACCTTTTGGGGCTTCTAGATGACTCATGAGGGTTCTCCAACTTCACATGGCCATAACTCTCTAACCATGAGGAGTTATGTGATGTTCCACATACCACCGGAAATGGAATGACATGTACTATCCATATAGAATAGTTTTACCTACAAATATGTCAAAACTCATACCATTATCCTTAAAACATACTTGGGTACATTACCCAAACCTTTGTGCTACTAGAATTCGCGCTTACAGTTTCTTCAAGGATTGAAATCAATTACAACCAACCCAATTAATCAACAATATCCCCCTTTGGCATTGATGGAAACACTATGATGCAATACTGAAGTCATTCCATGCAATAATGAAGTCATATCACTCATGCTCTTACTCAGACCATCGCTCCCCTTGGAAGCATGCCTTTGTGCTCTGCGTACGATAAATATGTCCCCCTTTTTCATCAATGGAAAAGGTATATTTCCATCCAAGGTCACTCCCCCTAACTGAATTGTCCTTGGAGATACTCCCCCTGACTTAACTCTTCTTAAAACTGATCTCCTGACTTGAATTGTCCTCTTTATGGTGCTTCCTGATGTAAATCTAAGACATATAAGATAATCATTCAAAAGAATTCATTTTGGAGTATAAATTACTTTGAATCTCTGGCAAAGATACTTAAAGTCTTCCCATGGAAGGGGTTTTGTAAAGATGTCTACCACTTTTTCTTTTGTGCCCACATATTCAACTTTGATGTTCTTCTCTGCAACTTGTTCTCGTAGAAAGTGATACTTGATTGGAATGTGCTTTGTCTTAGAGTGCATCATTGGGTTCTTTGAGATACTGATGGTGCGTGTATTATCACAATATATTAGAATGGGCTCATCATACTCAAACTGTATATATGTCAGAGTTTGTTTCATCCATATAACCTGTGTCCAACATGTTGGTGTTGCAATATATTTTTCTTCAGCTCTAGATAAGGATAATGATGATTGTTTCTTGCTTATCCATGATACTAAAAACTCACCCAAGTAGAACGACTGTGTTGGCAGCCATTGTCATTTCTATCTTTTTCTCACAAGTTGCCTACACAAGGGTTTTGAACCCTCAATACTCGTTTCAATTCTTTAAACGAAATGACACTATTATCTTTCGCTTTCGCACACATGCCTTTCGTTTTCATTTTCACGACTGCAAGCATGAAAACTTTGAGTTGGAAGTCATGTTCATAGCATTAAAATCATCTTTGGATTGTTATAGATCTTTTTGTTTATATGGTCGTAACTCTTTTTCCTCTAACTCACTAATGGTGATACATTTATCAAAACACCAAACCTTTATTCACTTTGCATTTTGTTAATATGGTTTCGATTTATAAGTTCGTGATGCAATGATTTTGGTGTCTTTGATTAAACCCTTGGTGCAATGATTTTATTGAACATTTTAATTTTTGGGATTAAATCCTTGGTGCAATGTTCGATATAGTGGTTTCTTTAAAATCATACAAATAGTATTGTTGATTTAACATTCGGACCAATTTATGTTTATGAACACCATGGTTTTCAAATGGTTATTTGATATTTTATTTGGTCGAAATATTCTTGTTTATGCATGTTATGGATTTCAATTATTATGTGATAATCCATTTGAATTTTGGTTTACAAAGCTTTGGATTGTGATTTGAACGAAACTATTACCAAGGCATCATCGATTGTACATGCCAACATGATAGATTTACATCGTTTCAATTTACTCCACCACCCTCGCATGCACAAGCATTAATGTCTGCCTTGCACTTTGGGCTGCCTCTACTTGTTTTGGGAAATCCTATGGGAAATTGGTCCTGTGTCTACCCTGTCAAACACCCTTTACCAATTACCTTGTTGACTGTGTGCTATCTTCTATGGCTCATGTAGTGCGCATATAACCCAACGACATCCAAATGTTGTTGTTATTTGATAATGCCTGAGAGAACCTGGAGAGGAATGGATGGTTAGTTTTCATCGAAAAATTCGAGGGTTTGAACCTCGTAGTCGCTCAAAAATTTTCCCTCACATTTGATGGATGCAGGGCCAAAGTTGGGGACATCCAACACGAATTGAATGAGGAATTCCTCAGCTCAGCCACTGGTCTGCCAACCAAGGGACAGAAATGGTTTAATAATTCGAAGGTGGATGAAGTGCCATGGCCGCTCCTATTTACCTCAAGGAAAATTATCAGTTGTGACAAAGGTATGCCGGTTACAGCCCTTAAATCTCGATGGCATGATTTGTTGGCCATTATTAAGAAATTCATTACATGCAAAGGTAGATACGGTTTGGTTTTATGTACCACCTACGACTGCTTATGAGTTTTATAGATTTTCCTTTGAATATGCCACATTTCCTTCTTTGCAGTCTGTATAAAATGGCTAAACGATTTAAGAGGGAGAAGGTCGACTCCAGCCTCTTCCACCACTGTCTAATTAAAATTGTTATAGTTCATCATTTGAGGTTGAGTGGTGACTGTTGGGAAGCTTTCTTATTGAGGAATGGCTTTGCCAGTCCTGAATGTGGTCAAGTGGACAAAACCGTGGTCACCAAAACCCTTGTCGGGCTTGTCGTTCCCCCTTTTACACTATTACCCATTGTTGAACCCTCGACCTACTCAAATGATAACCTACCTGACACCCTGCCTAACTCATGTTTAAAAGAGAGTGATAAGCCTGTTAAGAGGCCTGCAAGAAAAAAGGGCAAGGGTAACTATGATGTCAATTGCAAAGGGAAGAAGGTTGTACGTTGGGTATCAAGGTGTGCTCGCAATAAACCCAAAAAGGACACGGGTCAGAAACCAATTGTTTTGAGTGAAGATTCGGATTCTGAAATCGAGCAATTTCTGACCGAGGAATAACCATACTCTCATGGCCTCTGTTCTGTCGAACCCTATGACTACGTATCCAACTTCCCGCCGTGTCTTAAAGATGACCCCAAATTCCCCAGGATCAAGTTTGACAGTGGAACCCCTGGTAATTTACAAGATTCCTCACCTATAATGACACATCCTGATCAACCACGGTGCAATGAATGCAACTCATGGCTCGAACGATACTATTCATATGTCCCTCTGTTGCAGTCTCGAATCAAGTCTTTGGAGGACCGGGTGACTGTGTTAACCAAGGAAAATGACAGATTGCAAGCTAATGATAAGAGGTAAAATACCACAGGCTCTATCGTGATAAAAAATGTAGAGGTAGCCACTGCCATTGTTAATTCGAAAATAGCTTGAACAGATCGTATCCCTGAAACCAACGTATGATATTTTAGAAATGATTTTGTTGGCTTTGAATTAGTATAAATGATTTGTTTGATAAATCAAATACATTTCTGTTTTGATTGAATTGATTCAATGCGATTATGTATGCAAATAATAACTAGCTACGGAATCGTGAGATTCTGTAGCTAGTCATAAAATTTGAATTTCTATTGATTTTACAATTAAACACTATCTAAAATCATTTATTTTTGTGCAACTACAGGTACACACAAATTTCAATGGGAATTGGATCGATAATGGCATTTTTGAACATGCTTTTTGTTACACAGTTTTGGATTAGGTTGTTAGTCTTAGATAGGAATAGCAATTTGGGAGATTGTTCCCATATTTTGTGCAAACAGTTTTGATAATTTCCACAAGAAAGGTTTTATCCTGTGGCCTTTATATACCTATTATTTTTGTAAACAATCCATCATTGGTCAGAGAATAGAAACTATGGACTTATGATTATATAGACTCGAATGAAAGTGGATTTTTTGTACGGATTTAGCTTCAATTCATCTTACTTTTGTTCAAGTTTTTGTGCATTTCAATTTGTAATCAAATTATTGACTACTTTAGATATCAAGATTTGTTAAAGGTTGATGCGATATGATTTAAGTATTGTCAATATTTTATGTATCTCATTTTACTTACAACAATTACTCTGTTTTAATTTAATGAACAAAACGTTAACCTTCTTTTTTAAATGGGCAGCTATGTACAAATCTTTGCAGAAGGATTTATCTTGATGTGATCATTTGTAAATTATAAAATTGTTGTTGCTATATCCTTTACCTGTTCTGTCGTTAGCAATTATAAAGCATTGTTTCTTCGCGTTTACATGAAGTATTGGAGAATATGATGTGGGTTTGCTTCATCAAACAATGAACGCAGATGCTTATGCACAGGACAAGCAGGAGGCGATAATTTCAGGTCAGTTTGTTATTTTATTTTAATAGTTTAATTAATATAAGGATTCACTGAAGTTTAGATAGATATATAATGCAGATTGTTGTTTTTATTACTTAGTTAGATAGCTATCATTTCATTTCTCAGTACAGATTGTTATTCCTATTGCTTAGTTAAATAGCTGTCAATTCACTTCCTGTTTATAAAAGTTATACAAATATCAAAAAAATATTGAACAATAGCTTCGCTGTCATAAGACAATTCACAGATGATTTTGCAGATTTCGATCAAAATTTGTAATTTGTAAATACTGTATATATAATCGAGATTTAATTGTATTGATAACTGAACATTTAACAAGTAGAATTATTATTTTATAATATTAGTTAGTAAACTGTATATATATATATATATATATATATATATATA
>JZKD02S1677414.1:528002-541203 GCA_000966675.3 Picea glauca
GAACAGGAGAGGATCCCTTCCATAATAGGATCCATTGTATGGTGTTGCCCTACCCTAAGGGTTTGATAGTAATAAAGAAGATTTTGCATATTGTTCTTGTATATCTTTTGTGGTTATTTTGTATTCAGCTATTTGGATCTTAACATTTTCCTTTGAATATACCACATTTCCTTCTTCCCAGTCTGTATAAAATGGCTAAACGATTTAAGAGGGAGAAGGCCGACTCCAGCCTCTTCCACCACTGTCTAATTAAAATTGTTATAGTTCATCATTCGAGGTTGAGTGGTGACTATTGGGAAGCTTTCTTATTGAGGAATGGCTTTGCCAGTCCTGAATTTGGTCAAGTGGACAAAACCGTGGTCACTGAAACCCTTGTCGGGCCTGTCGTGCCCCCTTCTACACTATTACCCTCTTTTGAACCCTCGACCTACTGAACCGATAACCTACCTGACACCCTGCCTGACTCATGTTTAAAAGAGAGTGTTAAGCCTGTTAAGAGGCCTGCAAGAAAAAAGCGCAAGGGTAACTATGATGTCAATTACAAAGGGAAGAAGGTTTCACACTGGGTATCAAGGTGTGCTCACAATAAACCCAAACAAGACACGGATCAGAAACCAATTGTTTTTAGTGAAGATTCGGATTATGAAATCGAGCGATTTCTGACCGAGGAATACCCATAATCTCATGGCCTCTGTTCTGTCGAACCCTATGACTACGTATCCAACCTCCCACCATGTCTTAAAGATGACCCCAACTTCCCCGGGATCAAGTTTGACAGTGGAACCCCTGGTAATTTAAAAGATTCCTCACCTGTAATGACATGGCCTGATCAACCACAGTGCAATGAATGCAACTCATGGCTCGAACGATACTATTTTGATGTCCCTCTGTTGCAGTCCCGAATCAAGTCCTTGGAGGACCGGGTGACTGTGTTAACCAAGGAAAATGACAGATTGCAAGCTAATCAAAAGAGGCAAAAGACCACAGGCTCTGTCGTGTTCAAAAATGTAGAGGCAGCCACTACCATTGTTAATTCGAAAATAGCTTGAACAGATCGTATCCCTGAAACCAAGGTATGATATTTAAAAAATGATTTTAAAATGATTTTGTTGGCTTTGAATTAGTATAAATGATTTGTTTGATAAATCGAATACATTTTTGTTTTGATTGAATTGATTCAATGCGATTCTGTTTGGAAATAATAACTAGCTATAGAATCGTGAGATTCTGTAGCTAGTCATAAAATTTGAATTTCTGTTGATTTTACAACTAAACACTATCTAAAATCATTTATTTTTGTGCAACTACAGGTACACACGAATTTCAATGGGAATTGGATCGATAATGCCATTTTTGAACATGATTTTTGTTACACAGTTTTGGATTAGGTTGTTAGTCTTAGATAGGAATAGCAATTTGGGAGATTGTTCCCATATTTTGTGCAAACAGTTTTGATAATTTTCACAAGGAAGGTTTTATCCCATGGCCTTTATATACCTATTATTTTTGTAAACAATCCATCATTGTTGGGAGAACAGAAACTATGGAATTATAATTATACAGACTCGAATGAAAGTGGATTTTTTGTACGGCTTTAGCTTCAATTCATCTTACTTTTGTTCAAGTTTTTGTGCATTTCAATTTGTAATCAAATTATTGACTACTTTAGATATCAAGATTTGTTACAGGTTGATGCAATATGATTTAAATATTGTCCATATTTGATGTATCTCATTTTACTTACAACAATTACTCTATTTTAATTTAATTAACAAAAGGTTAACCTTCTTTTTAAATGGGCAGCTATGTACAAATCTTTGCAGAAGGATTTATCTTGATGTGATCATTTGTAAATTATAAAATTGTTGTTGCTATATCCTTTACCTGTTCTTTCGTTAGCAATTCTGAAGCATTGTTGCTTCGTGTTTACATGAAGTATTGGAGAATCTGATGCGGGTTTGCCTCATCAAACAATGAATGCAGGTGCTTATGCACAGGACAAGTAGGAGGCGATAATTTCAGGTCAGTTTGTTATTTTATTTTAATAGTTTACTTGATATAAGGATTCACTGAAGTTTAGATAGATATATAATGCAGATTGTTGTTTTTATTACTTAGTTAGATAGCTATCATTTCATTTCTCAGTACAGATTGCTATTCCTATTGCTTAGTTAAATAGCTGTCAATTCACTTCCTGTTTATAAAAGTTATAAAAATATCAAAAAAATATTGAACAAAAGCTTCGCTGTCATAAGACAATTCACAGATGATTTTGCAGATTTCGATCAAAATTTGTAATTTGTAAATACTGTATATATAATCAAGATTTAATTTTATTAATAACTGAACATTTAACAAGTAGAATTATTTTTTTATAATATTAGTTAGTAAAATGTATATATATATATATATATTAGATTTGTATATAGTTTGCAGAAGTTGTTTTTCACTTATATTAGTTTCTTTAGCTTAGTTTTTCTTTCGTTTTCCTAGGAATTAGATTGGCCAACGGAGCCGCTAAACCCATCGGAGTGGATTAATCTAAACGGATTGGGTTATTTAGATAACCACAGACCAGATCCACCTCTCCAGTTGACGAGCGGTCAATTTCGCCCGTCAACAAATGGTGCTAGAAGGAGGGCCTGAAAATTATTAATGACACGAGGCGGTCGAAAGAATCCTCCACCACCCAACCGCTTACCTATAGTGATAAGAAGTCATTCAAACAACAAAATCATCCCTCAAACAACAACCACTTCAAACGACAATCTACGGATCACAGTTGAACCAGTAACCCCAAATCCTACAGGTGGTGACGTACAAGAGATTTTCCACCAATCTCTCATAAGAACTCATAGTGCCTTTGCCCATTTAAGGCAACCAAATCGACCTTTGGACCAAACATTAGATTTCTCGTATATCAGAGAACAACTTGGAGGCACTAACCTCACTTTAAACCCTACAGATCCAACCCTCACTCCCGTAGTAGGAGGATCCGGTATACCACCCTCACCACCTCCATCATCCCCTTCTTATTCTAGAGAAGACTCTTCTGACGAAGGCAGTTCCTCTTCCCAGCCTTCCACACCACCCACACCAATGGAAAACCAGAACAATCCTGCCAGTTCCTGGCTCGACCAAGATGCGGTAGTCGTACCTGGGCCTCAGCATCCCTTACCCAAACATCCGGAGAAGTGGCTCCCCAAGTTTGACCCTGACTCTAAACAGATCGCCGAAGATCACATTAAAAAGTTTATGTTAGCCATTAGACTCCGTAATGTCGATCACAAAGATGTAGTATGTAGGTTGTTCCCCTATACTTTCGAGGGCAATGCCTCTACCTGGTACTTTGCCCAGTAGCCCCATATGATCGTGTCATGGGAGAAGTTCAAATCCTACTTTCTTGAGAAGTTTGGAGACGATAAGTCCCCAGAAGTTCTAGTCATGGAGATTTCTAGTTTAAGAATGAACCCCAAATAGAAAATCAAAGACTTTAACCAAATATTCTTAACACTAAAGAACCGAATCCCTACAAACTCGATGCCTGCTGAGAATCTTATCATAGCATACTATACTAAAGCCTTACATCAAAGTATATCCATTTGGGTAAAGTGATCTAAGAAAGCCACATTGTTAGAGGCCTTCGAAGAGGCCAGTCAGATTGAGAAAGACATCCTTAGTTTAAAAGACACTAGTAGCAACGAAATAGAGACTAGTTCATCTTCCAAAAAGAAAATCGAAATCCTCCCCAGACCTCCTCAAAATAAAACACAACCTGAAAGATCAGATTTAGAAAACTTAACAAAATTCGTTCAAAAACTATCCAATCAAGTTATAGATTTGAAAAGGATGGCCGAAGAAGCTTCTTCGAGCAAAGGGCCTTACAAACCCCCATTTAGGAAGCCTTTTCCCACCAATCGACCTAATTCAAATATCGAGGGCCTAAATCTAGAAAGCCTGCAATTCACCATTCAAACAATTCTAGAAGCCCAGGATAACTAGATGCCCCCCGAGATTCCTGAGGAAGTAGTTGAACAAGAGACATTTGAAGAAGAAGAATCTTCTCCGAACATTTTTGGACACTTCTCGGATAGCATTTTTCAAGCTAACTTTGAGACAGTACATCCCTACAATACTAGGAGTAAGACAGCAAACAAACCTTCTTCTGAAAACACTACGACTTTGTCCCCAAAATAGTCTAAACCAGCTGAGACTAAACAGAGTCATGTAAACCCAAACTTAGATTATGATTTATTTGAAGATCTAAAAAAGTTAAGGGCTAACATTTCTATTTATGAATTATTAAAGTTTTTGTTTCTGCTACAAAAAATGTTACAGAATATCGCAGAGAATAGCAAAAATGGTAATCAAAGCAGTGATAAAGTTTTTCAGAACAACACAAAAGTTCCTCAGAAGGCTTCGGCCAAGAACAATTCTGATCCTCACGAGAAGGGAAGCCTTCCTGTAAATAATGTAACAAATGTAGATAAATTAGCTTTAGAGGCTGCGAGTAAAAAGCCACAAGCTTCCACCATTAGTACTCGCAGAAATGTACCTCCATTTTTGTTAAATTTCGAAATATTTAATAGGAACGTGCACAATTGTATGGTAGACTCGGGAGCGTCATCCAATGTAATGCCATGGTTTGTGTGTCAGAAGATTAATTTTGAAGTTGAGCCATCCACCTTAAATATCATCCAACTTGATCGAACTAGTGTTAAAGTTATACACAAATTAAGGAATGTGCTTATAAGATTATCGTCTAACCCCAAAGTTCATCAAGTGATTGATATTATTGTTATGGATATTCCAGAAGTTTATGGTTTGTTTCTAAGCAGAGACTGGTCAGAGCAACTACATGGCTATTTCAGGACAAATTGGTCTCACCAGTGGCTGCCCGAGAACGGCAAGCCCAACAAGATCAAGGTAAATCGTGAGCACTACCTAAAGCTCACAGTCACAGATTTAAATGATCCCAATGAACCATTTACCCCTTCTGTTGATTCACCTGAAATACAAGGGATGGATACCTTTTTCTGCAATTTCATGGCCGAGACTTCAACTATCACTAACTCGGAACAACAGTCCAAGATTGTGGCATACATGCAGCCAACAGTTCCTACCCAATGGTCTCATGCACCCAATAAAAATCAAATATGGTCTCTTTACTTTAACGGGTCAAAGTCCAAAGAAGGAGGTAGTGCAGGTTGCGTTATTATTGATCCATTAGGTAACAAAACCCTGATTGCATGCAAGTTAGAATTTGAATGTACTAATAACACAGCAGAATATGAGGCTTTATTGCAAGGCCTCAGAAAAGCATTATATATGAACATTCAAAATTTGACTATCTTTGGCGATTCGAAAATCGTGGTTAGACAGGTAAGAGATTCTATCCATTGTTTGTCTTCGCATCTTAAAAGCTACCAATATGAGGTATGGAATTTGATGAATAATTTTTTTTCTTTCAATATAAATTCTATTCCTAGATTGAATAATTCAGAAGTTGATTTATTAGCTAATGTAGCTTCGAAACTCTTTCCTGTAGAAGGCTTGTCCTCAAATGCGTTCTCCGTCGAACTGTTGTTCAGGATATCTGTCCCCAACAACATTACGAATTGGAGAGTCTTCGACAACGATCAACAAATTATTAGTTTCCTACATATGGAAGAAACTTTCCAAGGCGCAGTGATCGACGAATGCACTCATGATGACAATCTGCACGATTTCACGGTAATACCAAATCCGAGATCTCCTGAATATTCATTGGACATGGTAAATTCTATCCCTAAATATTTAGTTAGATTAGAAAAATTTTATGATCTTCAAGACAAATTCAAAAAATAGGTCAATTGTAAAGCAAATAGTTCCTCGTTATCATATGAAAAAGTAAACTTAAGAACTAATGACAATCCATAGTGCATTAATTTAGGGGTGGGGTGTTCTGAACAAGAGAAAGCTGCGTTTATTAAATTGTTTAAGGAATTCAAAGATGTTTTTGCATGGACATATGACGACCTAAAAACCTTTGACACTAACATCATACAACACGTCATTCCTATGAAACCCCAAACCTTGCCGTTCCAACAAAAGTTAAGAAAAATGCACCCTAAGCTCAAACTGACCGTCAAAAAAGAATTAAATAAACTCCTGAATGCTAAGATAATTTTCCCAGTTAGGAATACGCAATGGGTCTCTGATCTGGTCCCTGTCTGGAAGAAGAGTGGTGAAATCCGACTATGTGTCGATTTTCAAAACCTTAATCGAGCGTCTGATAAAGACAACTACCATATCCCACCCATGGAACAGATCCTTCAACATGTATCTGGTTCTGAAATATTATCCTTATTGGATGGTTTTTCAGGGTACAACCAAGTCTTGATGTCTCCTCCAGACCAACTTAAAACTACCTTCCGCACTCCATGGGGCACATCCGCTTATAAGAAAATGCTCTTTGGACTCATTAATGTTGGTGCCACTTTCCAGAGAGCGATGGACATCACTTTCCGAGGCTTAATCAATCAATCTTTCATAGTTTACCTAGATGATGTTACTGTATTCTCGAAAAACAAAACTGATCATCTAGCTCATTTGAGAGTCATTCTACAGCGATGTCGTAAGTACGACTTTTCCTTGAATCCTAAAAAATCTATCATCACAGTAGAACAAGGTAAGCTCTTAGGATTTAGTGTATCAAGCAAAGGGATGATTATCGACCCTGAAAGGACTCAAGTCATCTCGAAACTTTCCCCTCCCTCATCCAAAAAGTCTATGTAGTGTTTCTTAGGCCAGATAAACTTTGTCAGGAGATTTGTCCCCAGTTTCTCCGAAATGGTGAGACCTTTACAAAATATAATTTAGAAAGACGTACAATATCATTGGGGACCCTTAGAAAACCAAGATTTTAATTCAATAAAAAGGGCCATAATAGACGCTCCTTCTCTCATGAGCCCCGACTTTTCACAAGACTTCACGCTCTACACATTTGCTTCTAACTACTCTTACACTGTTGTCCTAACTCAAAAGAACGTTGAAAACAATGAAGTCCCAATTTCCTTTATGAGCTCTCCTTTTAAAAGCATAGAACTTAATTACCCAGCAGTAGATCAACAAGCCTATGCTATTTTTAAAGCAGTAAAGCACTTCCAATCTTATCTTTTAAAATCTAGGACAAAAATTATTGTCCCTTACCCAACCGTTAGAAATCTGTTAGTGCAGAAAGAAATAGGCGAAAAGAGGGCGAACTAGGTCACCTCCTTACAAGAGTATGACATAGAAATCACCCCAGCACAAATAGTGAGAGGCCAAGGGCTATGCAAGTTAGATGCTGACTCGTCGGTGAGAAAGGAAGAAGAAAACAATGTATCAAACCTGGGACAACACAATCAAAATTCAATCTCTTGTGCACAAAACTCTGTCAGTCCTTGGTATGACGATATAAAATTATGTCTTGAACATGGGTCAGCCCCCTGTCACTTGGATCCCACTAAAAGAAGAGTGTTAAGATTAAAATTTGCCTCCTTTCAATTGATTAATGGTATTCTGTTTCGTCAAAATTTTGATGGAGTACTAATGCATTGTCTTGAAAAAGATGAAGCAGAAAAGGTCTTACTAGAATTGCATGCATGAGAAGCTGGTGGGAATTTTGGTGTGGATATCACTGCCCGTAAAGTTTTAAGAGAAAGTTATTACTGGACTACACTTTTTAGAGATGCTCATGCCTTGTGTCGCAAGTGTATTATTTGTCAAAAAGCATCCGGGCGGATACAGAAACCAACCTTTCCTTTGCAGCTTGTTTAAGTAGACTCCCCTTTTCAGCAGTGGGGTCTTGATATTATAGGTCCAATCAATCTGCTATCCTCATAGTAGCATAAGTTTATCATAATATCCATAGATTACTTCACTAGGTGGTTTGAAGCTGCCCCATTAAGAGCTGTAATTACCAGTCAGGTAATTTCCTTTTTAAATTCAAATATTATTACTCGTTTTGGTATCCCTGACTATTTAGTATTCGATAACGCTTCTTATTTTTTGTCTCTTGAGATGAGTGAGTTCTCTCTAGAAAAAGGAATTAAATTGAAATATTCTGCTAGCTATTATCCTCAGGGAAATGGATTGGCAGAATCAACTAATAAGAATCTGATTAAAATCATCAAAAGAATGGTATCTGAAAATCACAAAAATTGGCATAATGCATTGTTAAACACAATTTGGGCTAATAGAGTGGCACCAAAAAACTGTTGTGGGTAACTCTTCTTTCTTTCTCGTCTATGGAAGAGAAGCAATTCTGCCACCACATATTCTTCTTCCCTCACTATAGCTATCACAGAAAATACAAGAAGAAAACTGCCCGCCTTTGGAAAATCGAATTAACGCTTTAATAAAACTAGAAGAGGTAAGGGCTCAAGCTAAACGTAATTTAGATCAGCACCAACTTGTGGTTAAAATCTGGTTTGATTCCAACTCTGCCTCTGACAGGAACTTTGAAGTAGGTGACCTTGTCTTGAAATGGGACAAACCACATGAGGGAAAGGGAGAGCATACGAAGTTTCAGAACTTATGGCTAGGATCGTTTTTAATTCCTGAGAAATTGGGTCACTGCTCTTTCAGATTATAGAATCTAGAGGGACAGCCAGACACCTATCTGGTGAATGGCCAAGCTCTAAAAAAGTATTTCGCTTGATGACAACCCTGTGTATATTGTGTAAATATTTTTCTTTTTTTTTCTTTTCTTTTACTGTTTTGGTTTTGATTTCTCCCTATGCTTATCATTTTTCACTTTTGAAATACACATACCTGCATTATGAATTGTTCAGACAAAGAAAACAGAAAAAAATTTCCTCTAAAATGACTACTGAAAAGCTGTCTAAACATCAATTGTGATATGCTTTTGAAATTTACAGCCATGTTAAGGAAAGCCTGTTGTTTGAAAGAAGTTTATTGATTTGAATCTGTAAGTGAAGCCTGTCACTATCATCTATTTTCTTCTTACACTGTCCCTATTCCTTAAGGGAATAACTTAGAAGATGTCTCCATACCTTCGAAGGTCGGTTTGTAAACAAAATGTCTCTAAATCTTAATGAAGGACAGTTAAAAAATTCTCTCAAGGTCTGAAAAAATATGTCCAAAATATCATAATTGTTAGCGTCACCCCGCTCAATTATATATCTTTAAAAACCAAACAAATCATTAAAGAGTTGTGGGAAGTTCTTGTAAACTCTCCTGGATACTGAACAGGTCTGCTGGCAGTGGGTAAATGCATGCATGACACTAAGAAGACTTTGTCGGGGTACTGAATAGGCTTGCTGGCAGTGAAGCAATGTCGGGTATATGAAAATTCCCAAGTATGGAATCTCTTGACCTTAAAATGTCCTTTATTCTGATCTAGAACTTCCTGGCAGGATACGGATATCAGAGTGGGTTAAATGGAAACCCTGTCAAGGCTATGGATGCCTCCTAGTAGCATTGGATGATTCAACAGTATTGGAGATTTTATCTTTAATATCATGACTCACTTTTATTAAGACTATTATCAGTTTTCATCCTTTAAGCACGACTGGAATTTTTATGATTAATGATGTTGATTAAACAATTTTCTGGTTGTTTTTGAGTTAGAATTATTCTCATTATCCTAATCTGGATTTGTTTATTTGGTAGAGATAACTGCTTCTACCAGTGTGTCGCCATTGTTGGCAGACATTGTCATTTCTATATTTTCCTCACAAGTTGCCTACATAAGGGTTTTGAACCCTCAATACTCGTCACAATTCTTTAAACGAAACGACACTATTATCTTTCGCTTTCGCAAACCTAACATTCGTTTTCATTTTCATGACTGCAAGCGTGAAAACTTTGAATTGGAAGTCATGTTCATAGCGTTAAAATCATCTTTGGATTGTTACAGATCTTTTTGTTTATATAGTCGTAACTCTTTTTCCTCCAACTCACTAATGGTCATACATTTATCAAAACACCAAACCTTTATTCACTTTGCATTTTTGTTAATATGGTTTCGATTTATATGTTCGTGATGCAATGATTTTGGTGTCTTTGATTAAACCCTTGGTGCAATGATTTTATTGAACATTTTAATTTTTGGGATTAAATCTTTGGTGCAATGTTCGATATAGTGGTTTCTTTCAAATCATACAAATACTATTGTTGATTTAACATTCAGACCAATTTATGTTTATGAACACCATGGTTTTCAAATCGTTATTTGATATTTCATTTGGTCGAAATATTTTTGGTTATGCATGTTATGGATTTCAATGATTATGTGATAATCCATTTGAATTTTGGTTTACAAAGATTTGGATTGTGATTTGAACGAAACTATTACAAAGGCATCATCAATTGTACATGCCAACATGATAGCTTTACATCATTTCAATTTAATCCACCACCCTCGCGTGCACAAGCATTAACATCTGCCTTGCACTTCAAGCTGCCTCTGCTTGTTTTGGGAAAACCTGCGGGCAATTGCTCCTGTGTCTACCCTGAAAAACCCCCTTTACCGATTACCCTGTTGACTGTGTGCTATCTTCTACGGCTCTTGTAGTGCGCATAGAACCCAATGGCATCCAAACGTTGTTGTTATTTGATTACGCCCAAGAGGACTTGGAGAGGAATGGATAGTTATTTTTCATCGAAAAATTTGAGGGTTTCAACCTCACAGTCGCTCAACAATTTGCCCTCACATTTCGATGGCTGCAGGGCCAAAGTTGGGGACATCCAACTCGAATTGAACGAGGAATTCCTCAGCTCATCCATTGGTCTGCCAGCCAAGGGACAGAAATGGTTTAAGAATTCGAAGGTGGATGAAGTGCCATGGCCACTCTTGTTTACCTCAAGGAAAATTATCAGTTGTGACAAAGGTATGCTGGTTACAGCCCTTAAATCTCGATGGCATGATTTGTTGGCCATTATTAAGAAATTTTTTACATACGAAGGTAGATACAGTTTGGTTTTCCTATACCACCTACGACTGCTTATGAGTTTTATAGATTTTCCTTTGAATATGCCACATTTCCTTCTTCGCAGTCTGTATAAAATGGCTAAACGATTTAAGAGGGAGAAGGCCGACTCCAGCCTCTTCCACCACTATCTAATTAAAATTGTTATAGTTTATCATTTGAGTTTGAGTGGTGACTATTGGCAAGCTTTCTTATTGAGGAATGGCTTTGCCAGTCCTGAATGTGGTCAAGTGGACAAAATCGTGGTCACTGAAACCCTTGTTGAGCCTGTCGTTCCCCCTTCTACACTATTACCCTTTGTTGAACCCTCAACCTACTCAAATGATAACCTACCCAACACCCTGCCTCACTCATGTTTAAAATAGAGTGCTAAGCCTATTAAGAGGCCTACAAGAAAAAAGGGCAAGGGTAACTATGATGTCAATTGAAAAGGGAAGAAGGTTGCGTGCTGGGTATCAAGGTGTGCTCGCAATAAACCCAAAAAAGACACGGATCAGAAACCAATTGTTTTGAGTGAAGATTCGGATTCTGAAATCGAGCAATTTCTGACCGAGGAATACCCATACTCTCATGGCCTCTGTTCTGTCGAACCCTATGACTATGTATCCAACCTCCCGCCGTGTCTTAAAGATGACCCCAACTTCCTCAGGATCAAGTTTGACAGTGGAACTCCTGGTAGTTTACAAGATTCCTCACATGTAATGACACGGCCTGATCAACCACGGTGCAATGAGTGCAACTCATGGCTCGAACGATACTATTCAGATGTCCCTCTATTGCAGTCCTGAATCAAGTCCTTGGAGGACTGGGTGACTGTGTTAACCAAGGAAAATGACAGATTGCAAGCTAATGATAAGAGGCAAAAGACCACAGGCTCTGTCATGTTCAAAAATGTAGAGGCAGCCACTGCCATTGTTAATTTGAAAATAGCTTGAATAGATCTCATCCCTGAGACCAAGGTATGATATTTCAAAAATGATTTTAAAATGATTTTGTTGGATTTGAATTAGTATAAATGATTTGTTTGGTAAATCAAATACATTCCTTTTTTGATTGAATTGATTCAATGCGATTCTGTTTTCAAATAATAACTAGCTACAGAATCATGAGATTCTATAGCTAGTCATAAAATTTGAATTTCTGTTGATTTTACAATTAAACACTATCTAAAATCATTTATTTTTGTGCAACTACAGGTACACACGAATTTCAATGGGAATTAGATCAATAATGGCATTTTTGAACATGCTTTTTGTTACATAGTTTTGGATTAGGTTGTTAGTCTTAGATAGAAATAGCAATTTGGGAGATTGTTCCCTTATTTTGTGCAAACAGTTTTGATAATTTCCATAAGGAAGGTTTTATCCTGTGGCCTTTATATACCTATTATTTTTTTAAACAATCCATCACTTTTGGGAGAACATAAGCTATGGACTTATGATTATACAGACTCGAATGAAAGTGGATTTTTTGTACGGCTTTAGCTTCAATTCATCTTACTTTTGTTCAAGTTTTTGTGCATTTCAATTTGTAATCAAATTATTGACTACTTTAGATATCAAGATTTGTTACAGGTTGATGTGATATGATTTAAGTATTGTCCATATTTGATGTATCTCATTTTACTTACAAAAATTACTCTGTTTTAATTTAACGAACAGAAGGTTAACCTTCTTTGTTAAATGGGCAACTATGTACAACTCTTTGCAGAAGGATTTATCTTGATGTGATCATTTGTAAATTATAAAATTGTTGTTGCTATATCCTTTACTTGTTCTGTCGTTAGAAATTTTGAAGCATTGTTTCTTGGTGTTTACACGAAGTTTGCCTCATCAAACAATGAATGCAGATGCTTATGAACAAGACAAGTAGGAGGCGATAATTTCAGGTCATTTTGTTATTTTATTTTAATAGTTTAATTAATATAAGGATTCACTGAAGTTTAGAGAGATATACAATGCAAATTTTTGTTTTTATTACTTAGTTAGATAGCTATCATTTCATTTCTCAGTACAGATTGTTATTCCTGTTGCTTAGTTAAATAGCTTTCAATTCACTTCCTGTTTATAAAAGTTATAAAAATATCAAAAAAATATTGAACAATAGCTTCGCTGTCATAAGACAATTCACAGATGATTTTGCAAATTTCGATCAAAATTTGTAATTTGTAAATACTGTATATATAATCGAGATTTAATTGTATTGATAACTGAACATTTAACAAG
>JZKD02S1677414.1:583750-593919 GCA_000966675.3 Picea glauca
CTGATGATGGATCACACTGGTTTGGTCTGAAATGCTGAATATGAAAAAAAACCAATGCAATGAATCTAAAAGAGCTATCTCATCATAATAATAATGACAATAATGTAATTTTAAGGCCACGACTAGACACCAAATTGGTGTATGAGACCCCCTTGTTTGTGGGACAAGAAAACCCCTCCATGCAACTATTTGATTGCTAAAGTCTACGGAGGTGTACATGCCCTACCCCCCTTTGGATTTGAACCTCTAACCTTCAAGGAGGAAACACATGTTCTTAACCATTAGACCCACTCAAGTTGCACATATTTTATTTTTTTGAATATAAATTGGGTGAGGAATATTCGTTGATAGTCGTTAATGATGATTGTTTTCATTGTCAATTGACAACTAAATTATAAGAGGATAGATGCCAATGATGAATATTTCCACTACTAGTTAGCAATTGAGTTATGGTAGGTTTTGCCACCTTTTAATAAAGAGATTAGGTGACTATAGATATAATCTAACTTCTTAGAAGTTATAAGTTTTTATATTGGTTTATACATCGTATGTTTATAAGATATACTAAGATTATAACATCAAAGTTACATCTCAATGCTAATTGTACTATAATGATGATGACGTTATAGTACCGATACAAATTGGTGTACAACTTTGTCATAAAAAACCATATTTCGTTTACTTAAATTTGTACCTATACAATAATACGGAAAATTATATTTTTCCATTAAAATATTATAGTGCCCATACACATTGATGTACAACTTTGTCATAAAATAAACATATTCCCTTTATTTAAATCCTACTTAAATCCGTAAATATGCAGTGATACGGAAAACAATATTTCTCTTCCTCCATATTGATCATATATATATCTATAGTATAATTTCCCACCGAACATTACGACACAAGGTACATACCCATATGTTCTCGTAAGATCTCTTAGAAGAAGCTCAAAATGGACGAGACAAACCAACGTGATATGTTTTAGAGTACATTAAATTATAAACACTATTGTCCTTTTCAAGGACATCCATGACTCATTTCGTACATTATGGTTAGAGCAAATGAATAAATGATAAACCCCTTCGTTTTGTTTCAAGTCTTTTACACTAGTAAATTGCTATGTTCATGGACCACCCATTGATATTACCAATTTTTATAATCTTATTTCACATCGATTTCATATCTAAAAGTTTAGGTTATGATCTAATGGTAGCTTAGTAGTCTAGGTTGTCTTCAATATTTTATACATAATTTATCTTAAGAAAGTTGAATCAACATGTAAATATTTCATTATTAGAAATTTGTAAACATGTAAATATTTCATTATTAGAAATTTGTAAACATGTAAGTCTAGCTTAACATTAGATTTCTCATCATGGCACCTTCTAATGATTTCTCCTTTACTTAATAATAACTTAAAAACTATAATAAAGTTATGTAGATAATAGTCCTGTAATATCACCATTGTCCAACTAGAGAAAAACTATACAAAAACTAGTCCTTTAAATAAGATCATGGTCATGTGAAGGTTTGTTATCTTTCATGGTAAATCAAAAGTTTGGATAATATGGGTTTGGAAGGGAATGAATTATTTATTGAATTATATTATAAATGTATTTGGTCTAAATAAGAACCAAGTCATATCTTTGGAAAAGAAAAACAGGTTTTGGCTTAAATAATAGTTAAATTATATAGATTAAGACACGAAATAGGAAGGAAGAAGAGAACTCAAGAAAAAGTGATAAAATAGGACATGTTTACTGTATGTAAATAGAGAGGTGGAGACCAAAGAGAATTTTCCATTGTAATGTGACATTGATCTACAACCAACACTTCATACCCCTTTTGGGACCAATGAAGTTTGTACAATCTAGGATGTTTATGTCTTTCCAAACCCAACTTCTCCACCATCTTTAAAGCTACAATATTCTCATTATTGATTTGTAAACTTTCATATTGGATATTCCACTAGAACAATCCATCATAATAGATATTGCAACAGTCTAAAATATTTTATCATTCAATTTATTTCCTTAGATCCTAGATTTTTTATTACTATTTTAATGCTCAAATTTATGAAAATGATTGAAATACAAAAATGAAAGAACAAGAAAATAAACACACTATCCACACAAATGAACACAATATGTATCTTAGGAAACCTGATATGGGAGAAAACATAGCTATAAGGTGAGTTCTATGCTCTATTATCTTTTCTTTAGTTATGAAAATGCAAATACAAATAAAGGGGCACTCACTATGGAGTTTCTTTTGACACTCTGACCTAAATGGATTCTATAGAATCTTATTCCTCCTTTGTTATGATTTTAAATCCCACTCCTATATCCTCTAATAAACTATGGAACATTTACAATGCTAACATAATGGAATCCCCTCACTTCCTAGTACCCTAATAACTGTCTAGGGTTAGGGTTTTTGCATGCTTCAACCCTCAATTAGTGTTAGGTTTTAGACCTTCTAGAATCTTCTTGAAATTCCACACATGACTAGTCACACATGTGTTAGTAATGGGGGATGGTGCGACATCCACTCAGTAACATGGTGGTCATTAAGGTATGACAACTTGTGATAGGCATAGCTTCCACATATTAACTCCAATTGAGGTGATTTTCACACCGTTTGAAAGATCTCAACATGTAGAAAAAAAATGAGGGGATAGAGATATGGTTGCAAAGTTTTGATCCCCAAAAGTGCTATTTGATGCCTCAAAATGGATTTGGAAGGTTTTGTACCCCAAATGTCCAAACTAGGACCTGCCACTAAAATAGGCCTTGCAAGCCAATTACTCTGATTTTTCCACCCAAAAAGTACCAAGACAGATGGAAAATTATATAATGATCCATTCTAGATCATACCTCCCCATTTAGGGAGGATTTTGGTCCCCAAAATATTTTGTTGAAAGAGGTGATGGAAATTTTCCTCTATGTTCTCCCTAGAGTACCATTTTACATTGCCTATAATTTTGCCTTTAAACCTGATCTACCAAAGGTTCATGCTACCCATGCTACCCTTGTCTGGTAGTTCTAGAATTCTTCTACAAAACCATATCTTCTACGAACTCTACTTGAGCTTCTGGTGATAAGTGCTCTATGGTAGGTAGGACCTGCTCCTTAGTTTCCTAATCCCACATGGAAGGCTCATATAATTTCATATTTTCCTCATTCAATACTTAGTAAATGCACATATATGGGGTTAGATTGAGTCTCATTAAGGGAAGTATGAGGTCTAAATGGGCCTCCTTAGGAAAATAATAAAATATTAGTTAAAATAATAAAATGAGAGTTATAGAAAGAAAACTACTTTTTGTGATCATAATTTAAATCTATCTCCTTATAGGTTTTCTCAAATTTCATGACTATGAACTTATTGGATGAACATATAAATTTCACATCCAATGAGTACTCACTCTACATACTTTTGATAGACATGGTTTTTCCATGCATTTCTGATTTATCTCATCGTGGGATGCTCAAAAGTAAGCAGAGTGGGTACTTGTTGGGTGCAGAATTTATTTATGCATCCAATTAGTCACTACACTCGAAATTTGAGTAAACTTGTAAGGAGATAAGTTGAAAATATGATTTAAAAAGGTAATTGTTTGCCCTCAACCAAGTTTTGAGGAAACATTGGTTGGGTTTTGACCACTTTTTGGACTTCGACAGGCTGGTCGAAGGAGTGCCCAGGCGGAGCTGAGATCATGGGATCTCACTTATTTTGTGGGCTTTGTGGACCCAGCATGGGGTTATTAGGGTTTATGTAATGGGTTATGGGATGTTGTCCCATGGGTTTACCCATGTTTAGGCCTCTTTTGTAAATATAAAAGTATAAAGTATAAATAAGAAGGAATGTAATGTAGAAGTAGGTGAGATAAGTAGCTAAGTGCTAAGTAAGGAGCTAAGTGCAAGAGGCAAGTAGTTCTGAGTTTCTTGGTGCACCCAAACATGTATGTAAGGCTTTGTGTTTGATAAAGGAGTTGGATCTGTGCCTTGACCTGACTTTGGGAAGGTGGATCTAGTGTGCAGTGCGCAGATCACCTGTCTAGTGCAAAGCTTGGCTCTGTGGTTTGGTGCATAGGAGCAGATGAATGTAAGAGATTGAAGACTAATAAAGAAGAAGAAGTCGCTGGTGGACGTAGCCCCACACCGGGGTGAACCACATATATCATGTGTTAATGGCTTGCTTTGCTTTGTGTTGTAATGTTT
Organism: Picea glauca; assembly: GCA_000966675.3. Lineage (NCBI taxonomy): Eukaryota > Viridiplantae > Streptophyta > Pinopsida > Pinales > Pinaceae > Picea > Picea glauca. Next base: position 587,980 of record JZKD02S1677414.1, read on the forward strand.
ATGTTGTTGATTTTCTTAGTGCCTTGAATGTTATGATTGATAGATATATCTACGAATTCTTAGTGTTGTGTCTATGTTGAATGAGTTAGATCTAACTTCTGGTTCTAAGTGTGATATATATTTTGTTATTGTTACTGCGTCGATCTGTATTTAGGGTTTGATATGCGATGTGAATAAAGCTAATGAACTAATGTGTGTTGTTTCTAAGTACTATGCGAAGTGTTATAATCACAGATCTATGTCCCAACTTGGTTACAAACACTTGAGTCCTGTAACCCCCCTGCCTCTACCTCGGGTGAGATTTCATCTTCTTCGCAGGTGTTGCTGAAAGGGCCAGTAGTTAGGGTTTTGTTGGTGCGTTAAACCCTGGGTCTTCCCCTGTGCCAACAAATGGTTCCGTTGTCGGGACCTGAAACTGTGATTGATGGGAACTGAAGTAAAGAAAATAAAATCTTTGTGCATAGATCTGTTGTTGTAGTGCGTAATATTCTACTTGACTTGTGTAGCTATGTGCTAAGAAAGAAACCTGATCTGAAGAAAAAGAGGTAAGATCTTGAAAGAAGTAAAGATTTGTGCTTAGATAGAGTAAGTAAAGTGGAAATTTTTGTTTCGAAAGCATGAATATGGGTATGTTTGATAGATTCTGTCCTATTCTGAAAGCTAGGGTATAGTTAGAAGAAAGCATTGATCTGAACAAAATTGATAGAATTAGAGCAAGATATGTTATCCCTATGCATAGAAATAATTTTTGGACTAATAAGTGGATGCAGGAACCTTGAATGAAATTTTGCATATTGCAGGTCCAACACCATGATCCTAATGCACAATACAAGAAAAGTTGGGGAACTTATAAGAGAAAGAGAAGATTGACATTATGTTATAACTGCAGAAGACCATGACATATTGCTAAGGAATTCCCTGGTATAGGTCCTATTTGTCTTTTCTGTAAAATTGTTGTTCATGAAGTTGAGAATTTCCCTAGGATGATTGCTAAAGTAGAATAGATGAACACGAGTCAAGAGAATAAGAGCATTTTAGAAGATTAGAAAGAGAAAGAATTAGAGGAAGTTCAGACTACATTAGAGCAGTTGAAAAAATTGATGAATGATCATAAAGATATCATTTTTCCAGAGATCTTGAAAGAAAAACATCGCATAGATACAAGAATAGGAGACTTCAACATAGACTGTGTCTTGGATGAGGAAACATAAGTGAATGTTATGCTAGAAAGCACCTAGGAAATTTTGGGGAAACCCACTGTGGTACCTTCACTAGGAAGGATAAGCTTGTTCAAAGGAACGATGATAACCCTATGTGGAAGAATTACTAATGTACTTATTATTACCCATGGAACATCGACAGAAGAAGAATTTGAATTTATTAGGTTTGTTGAGAACAACACCCCTTTTCCACTTTTGTTAGGAACGACTTGGATTGAGAAGGATCATATCAGAAGGAAAGTAGAGGAAGAAGCCACAAAAAATAAAAATAAATAACTAAGGGATCTCATAGCTAGAAAAATAGATCGACTGAGAGAAGAAAGAGAAGTTGAGTCGAAGTAATAGAAGACCAGAGAATTAGTTATTGAGGTTGAAAGAACACAAGAAGGTGTGAAGGACTTATCCTTGCAAGAAGAAAGTATATCCACCTAGGAAGTGATAAGACAAGAGGTATTACATTTGAACCCTTTGAAATCTCATTAGCAGTGCGAAGCCACTACGCTAAGAGAAGATAAGAATAAGAATAGAAAGATTAATCCAGAGACTAAGATCACATGAAAGAAGGCAAGGAAGCTCAGTAAGAAGAAATCCAAGTTAGAAAAGCTACAAGAATTCCTAGAGAAGACTTCGTAGGAGGCATGCTTGCAGGCTTTGAACCTCGACGGAACAATAGAACCACGCAGAATGGGACTTCACCCTAACGAAGCTATATGACTATTGGAGGTGCCCCGACCATTAGAGCGATGCTCTGAACGGCTAGGAAACACATTTATGGGCGAATAGACCATGTTTGGGATGTTGAGATTGTGCCCTAACAGAATGATTCATATTAATTGAGGCATTCATGCCCGTGGGAGGAATCTGTTATGACACTTTTTTATTTAACCCATTGGACACTGTGCCAGGACCACCTTTTTCTACTCGTGATTATCTGAGCTAACAAAGAAGTGATTGTGTGTGTCAAACTGTGCTATCAGACCTATCCATCTATTATTTACTCTGCTATCCATTTACCTACCATGACTTATTTGTTAACAATGATAATATCGACCGAGCGCACTGAGCTAGAGAAATCTGTTGAAGAAGTTATGAAGAATTTTATGGATGATAAAGCTATGTCTGAGGGAGTACATGCATTGGCGACCAGGGGACTGCAGGATTCTCCTTCGATTGGACGACGTTCGAGCCTTTCTACTGAGAAGAGAAGTAAGAATCGCGACAATTTGGCTAACGTGAAGTAGATCCGGTCGATCTTACTTGATTACATCTCGTCTTTGGTTGGCGCGGTTAACCGCGACAACATTCCATGAGACTTCGAGTATACATTGATCACCACGTATATCCCGAAGGGGCTACACGTAGAAGGAAGCCAGTTGGGATAGGTCCTATCCTTGAAGAACAACAACTTTAACCTCATAGATAGAAAGAACTACGCGATGCTCGCACCTTATAGATATTTGATGAAGATGATTGGGAATAAGCCTCTTAAAGTCTCCCAACCATGGATTAAGGAGCTTGCGTAGTCTACGATACTGAACGTAATGAATATACCTTACTTTGGCTGACATCAGGAGGTTAACGCTTGCGTTAAAATCCTCTTGTCGTGCTATCACAAAGGATATCTATGGATCGATAAGCACATTATTGTGGATCCAACGCTGATCCACCTGATCATAGGACTGAGCATGCAGGGACCCAACCCTTAACAGTTCTACCCATGGAAGACTTCAAATCACTCCCTGGCACAACACATTAAGGAGGCTCAGGCGAAGCAGCAAGTCGAGGCAACTCGAGATAAGCTTGAGGCCTTTGAAGTAGTGTTTCCTAGATCTGAGTGACTCGGGACGCGTCATAGGTGAGTGCTGGGGGCTTGTTGTCCCTCGACCAAGTTTTGAGGAAACAATGGTTAGGTTTTGACCACTTTTTGGACTTCGACAGGATGGTCAAATAAGGAGTGCCTAGGAAGAGCTGAGATCGCAGGATCTCACTTGTTTTCTAGGCTTTGTGGACCCAACATGGGGTTATTAGGGTTTATGTAATGGGTTATGGGATGTAGGCCCATGGGTTTACCCATGTTTAGGCCTCTTTGTAAATATAAAAGTATAAATAAGAAGGAATGTAATGTAGAAGTAGGCGATGTAAGTAGCTAAGTGCTAAGTAAATAAATAAGTGCAAGAGGCAAGTAGTTCTAAGTTGCTTGGTGCAACAAAACATGTATGTAAGGTTTTGTTCTTGATAGAGGAGTTGGATCTGTGCCTTGACCTGACTTTCGGAAGGTGGATCTAGTGCACAGTGCGCAGATCACCTGTCTAGTGCGAATCTTGGCTATGTGTCTTGGTACATAGGAGCAGATGAATGTAAGAGATTGAAGACTAATAAAGAAGAAGAATTCATTGGTGGACGTAGCCCCACACTGGGGTGAACCACGCATATCATGTGTTAATGGTTTGCTTTGCTTTGTGTTGTAATGTTTATGCTGTGGATTTGCTTAGTGATTTGAATGTTATCAATGATAGATAGATCTATGAATGCTTAGTGTTGTGTCTATGTTGAATGAGTTAGATCTAACTTCTGATGCTAAGTGTGATGTATATTTTGTTATTGTTACTGCATCGATCTGTATTTAGGGTTTGATCTGCGATGTGAATAAAGCTAATGAACTAATGTGTGTTGTTTCTAAGTAATCTGTGAAGTGTTATAATCATAGATCTGTGTCCCAGCTTGGTTACATACACTTGAGTCTTGTAACCCCCCTACCTCTACCTCGGGTTAGACTGCATCTGCTCCATAGGTGTTGCCGAAAGGGCCAGTAGTAAGGGTTTTGTTGGTGCATTGTTGAAGCGTTGAACCCTGGGTCTGCCCCTGTGCCAACAAATGGTTCCATTGCCAGGACCTGAAACTGTGATTGTTGGGAACTGAAGTAAAGAAAAGAAAATATTTGTGCCTAGATCTGTTGTTGTAGTGCGCAATATTCTACCTAACTTGTGAAGATTTGTGCTAAGAAAGAAACCCGATCTGAAAAAAAAGAGGTCAGATCTTGAAAGAAGTAAATATTTGTGCTTAGATAGAGTAAATAAAGTGATTTTTTTTTTTTGAAAGCATGAATCTGGGTATGTTTGATATATTTTGTCCTAGTCTGAAAGCTAGGGTATAGTTAGAATAAATAATTGGTCTGAATAAAATTGATAGAATTAGAGAAAGATATGTGATCCCTATGCATAGAAAGAATTTTTGGACTAATAAGTGGATGTAGGAACCTAGAAAGATTTTTTGCAGATTGCATATCCAACACTGTGATCCTAATGCGCAATAGAAGAAAATTTGGGGAACTTATAAGAGAAAAAAAAAGATTGAAATTATGTTATAACTGCAGAAGATCAGGACATCTTCCTAAGGAATTCCATGGTATAGGTCCTATTTGTCTTTGTTGTAAAATTGTTGGTCATGAAGTTGAGGATGGCCCCATGATGATTGCTAAAGTAGAAAATATGAACATGAGTAAAGAGAATAAGAGCATGTTAGAAGATCAGAAAGATAAAGAATCAGAGGAAGTTTAGACTACATTAGAACAATTGAAAAAATTGATGAATGATCACAAAGATATCAGTTTTCCAGAGATCTTGAAAGAAAAACAATGCATAGATACAAGAATAGGAGACTTCGACATAGACTGTTTCTTGGATGAGGAAAAACAAGTGAATATTATGCCAGAAAACACCTGGGAAATTTTGGGGAAGCCCATTGTGGTACCTTCACTAGGAAGGATAGGCTTGTTCAAAAGAAAGATGATAATCCTATGTAGAAGAATTAATAATGTACCTGTTATTACCCATGGAACATCGACAAAAGAAGAATTTGAATTTATTAGGTTTGTTGAGAGCAACACCCCCTTTCCACTTTTGTTAGGAACGACTTGGATTGAGAAATATCATATCAGAAGGAAAGCAGAGGAAGAATCCACAGAAAAGAAAAAGAAAGAACTAAGGGATCTCATAGCTAGAAAAATAGATCGATTGATAGAAGAATGAGAAGTTGAGTCGAACCAATAGAAGACTAGAGAATTAGATATCGAGGTTCAAAGAACACAAGAAGGTGTGAAGGACTTATCCTTGCAAGAAGAAAGTATATCCACCCAGGAAGTGATAAGACAAGATGTATTACCTTTGAACCCTTTGAAAGATCATCAACAACACGAAGCCACTATGCTAAGAGAAGATAAGAATAAGAATAGAAAGAGGAATCCAGAGACTCAGATCACAGGAAAGAAGGAAATGAAGCTCAGTAAGAAGAAATCCAAGTTAGAAAAGCTACAGGAAGTCCCAGAGAAGACTTCGCAGAAGGCAGGCTTGCAGGCTCTGAACCTTGCCAGAACAACAGAACCACACAGAATGGGACTTCACCCCGACAAAGCTATATGACCGTTGGAGGCACCTTGACCATTAGAGAAACGCTCCGAACGACTAGGAAAAACATTTATGGGTGACTAGACCACGTTTGGGACATTGAGATTGTGCCCTAATGGAATAATTCATATTAATTGAGGCATTCCTACCCATTGGAGGAATCTGTTACGACACTTGCTTATTTAAATCGTCGGACACTGCACCGGGACCACTTTTTGCTAGCTGTGATTATCTGAGCTAACAGAGAAGTGATTGTGTCTGTCAACTATGCTATCAGATCTCGTCATCTGTTGTTTACCCTACTATCCATTTACCTA
>JZKD02S1677414.1:594328-606598 GCA_000966675.3 Picea glauca
AGGAATCTGTTACGACACTTGCTTATTTAAATCGTCGGACACTGCACCGGGACCACTTTTTGCTAGCTGTGATTATCTGTGCTAACAGAGAAGTGATTGTGTCTGTCAACTATGCTATCAGATCTCGTCATCTGTTGTTTACCCTACTATCCATTTACCTACCCTGACTTATTTGTTAACAGTGAGAATGTCGACCGAGCGCACCAAGATAGAGAAATATGTTGAAGAAGTTCTGAAGAAGTTTATGGCTGATAAAGCTATGTCCGAGGGAGTACAGGCATCATCGACCAGGGGACTGTAGGCTTCCCCTTCGACTGGACGACGTTCGAGCCATGCTACTGAGAAGCAAATTAAGCATCTTGATGATCTGGCAAATGCGAAGCAGATCCCATTGATCTTACTTGATTACATCCCGCCTTTGGTTGGTTCAGTTAATCACGAAAACATTCCATGGGACTTCGAGTATACATTTATCACCGCGTACATCCCGAAGGGGATATGCATAGAAGGAAGCCAGTTGGGACAGATCCTAGCCTTGAAGAACAACGACTTTAACCTCAGAGATAGAAAGAACTACGTGATTCTCGCACCTCATAGATATATGATGAAGACGACTGGGAAAAATCCTCACATAGTCTCCCAGCCATGGATTAAGGAGCTCGTGTAGTCCACGATACTGAACGTAATGAAGATCCCTCACTTTGGTCGACATCAGGAGGTTAACGCTTGCTTTAAACTTCTCTTTTTGTGCTATCACAGAGGATATTTGTGGCTCGATAGGCGCATTACTGTGGATCTGGCGCTAATCCACTTGATCACAGGACTGAGCATGCAGGGACTTGACCCTCAACAATTATACCCAGGGAAGACTTCAGATCTCTCCTTGGTACAATGCATTAAGGAGACTCGGGTAAAGAAGCAAGTTGAGGCAGCTCAAGCTAAGCTCGATGCCTTTGAATTAGTGTTTCCCATATCTAAGTGACTCAGGGTGAGTCACATGTGAGTGTTGGGGGCATGTTGGCCCTCAACCAAGTTTTGAGGAAACACTGGTTAGGTTTTGACCACTTTTTGGAATTCGATAGGTTGGTCGAAGAAGGAGCGCCCAGAAAGAGCTGAGATCATGGGATATCACTTGTTTTGTGGGATTTGTGGACCCAACATGGGGTTATTAGGGTTTATGTAATGGGTTATGGGATGTCAGCCCATGGATTTACCCATGTTTAGTCCTATTTGTAAATATAAAACTATAAATAAGAAGGACTGTAATGTAGAAGTAGGCGATGTAGGTAGCTAAGTGCTAAGTAAGGAGCTAAGTGCAAGAGGCAAGTAGTTCTGAGTTGCTTGGTGTAACAAAACATGTATGTAAGGCTTTGTGCTTGATAAAGGAGTTGACTCTGTGCCTTGACCTGATTTTGGGAAGGTGGATCTAGTGCACAGTGCACATATCACCTTTCTAATGTGAAGCTTGGCTCTGTGGCTTGGTGCATAGGAGAAGATGAATGTAAGAGATTAAAGACTAATAAAGAAGAAGAAGTCTTTGGTGGACATATCCCCACACTGGGTTGAACCATGTATATCATGTGTTAATGGTCTGCTCTACTTTGTGTTGTAATGTTTATGCTGTGGATTTTCTTAGTGCTTTGAATGTTATGAATGATAGATAGATCTATGAATGCTTAGTGATGTGTCTATGTTGAAAGAGTTAGATATAACTTCTGATGCTAAGTGCAATGTATATTTTTTTATTGTTACTGCGTCGATCTGTATTTAGGGTTTGATATGCGATGTGAATAAAGCTAATGAACTAATGTGTGTTGTTTCTAAGTACTTTGCAAAGTGTTATAATCACAGATCTGTGTCCCAAATTGGTTACAGACACTTGAGTCCTGTAACCCCCCCACCTCTACCTCAGGTGAGTCTGCATTTGCTTAACAGGTGTTGCCAAAAGGGATGGTAGTTAGGGTTTTGTTGGTGCATTGTTGAAGCATTGAATCCTGGGTCTGCCCCTGTGCCAACAATAATTTTCTTCCTTTCCCTCCAAAAATATTTACCCTTATGGTTGGCATCATCATATTGAATCCTATTGGTTCTTTTAAAGTTGATTTTAATTCTATATTTTTTGTTTTGAGGCCCATTTTTTACCTCAAAATTCGCTTAATGGTAGGTATTATCACCCACCTTCCCCAATACCCCAAAAGGTCTATAATGTAGATCCTTTATCTTCTTATTAGCAGTATGTATCATTTCTTTGTCTAGCTGCAACCAAAATCTATCTCCCACCTTGAATACTATCTTAGTTTTGTGTTGATCTTGTCAGGCCTGATACCTTTCAGTGAGATATTCAATGTCTCATGTACTTGTAAATGGATTTCCCTAATATTTTCAGAAAATTTCTCTAATTTCAATGCTTGTCATATAACATATTCCCTCACTCCTTCTTGTGATCCATATACAAAATCCAAGGCCAAAGGTAGAAAGTACCTAGAGAAAGTTTCAAAAGGGGACTTACCGGTATAACTATGGATTGATTTATTATAAGAGTGTTGAATATATATCAAATTTGCATCCTAGGTATTTGGATTCTTTCGATTGGAACTCCTCAAAATATGAACCAAAGTATTGTTGACTACTTCTATTTACCCATTTGTCTATGAATGGAAAACTATAAATCTATTCAACTTGGTGTCCATGTTTTCCCAAAGTGTAGTCCAAAAGGAACTGATAAATATGGTATCCCTATATAAGATGATGCTCTTTGGTATCCCAAAGTGCATGTAGAACTGTTCAAAGAACTTCAAAGAACATGTTGTTTGCTTCTTGACCTTTGATGGTGTTTTTACAAGGCATAATAATGGACATCTTGTTGAGCATGTTAACTACCAAAAATATATAATCATGTACCTTCCTAGTTGTTGGAAAACCACCCTCAAAATCCATGGAAATGCTTTCCCATGGTCGAGTGGGAACATGTAAGGGATGGTAGAAAACTTGCTTTGTATTACTAGGATTTTTGGTACAAAAAAGTGTACTTCCTCTAATATAACAAGATACATATTCTTATATTTTGGGCCAATACTCATACCTTTGTAACTTGGAAACTGTCTTCCCAACACCAAAATGTCATGCAACCTTGGAGGTATGAGCCTCTCTAATAAGATGCAATATTTCACCTTTAGAGACAGAGATTTTTTTATCTTGTAGAGAAACCCATTTTGGAGATGATAGTCAACCTTACTGTCACCTTCTTCTACATGAATTTGGCCCTGTAGTTGTTGAAACACCTCTTTAAAGTCATCATATTCTATATATGCCTCTTTGTATGCATCATGGGTAAAAAGGCCTCATGTGCATAAGAGTTCCCAAAGGTGTAATCTTGGATTTGTATGGCCTTGAAATCATCTCTACCAACTTATTAACGCTTCCCTTCTTATATTTGATGATTAGATGAAACTGTTGCACAAACCCCATTCACTTGTCGTGTTTGGTTTGTTGAACCTTCCTCTAGGCATACAAATACTATTGTGGATGGTGATCAATGTAGATAATGGTTTCCTTTCCCATCAGATAGTGCTTCCACTTCTCAACAACATGGACCCAAGGAATAGAGTTCCCTATCATATGTAGGGTAGTTCATGTTGAATTTTCTAATTTTTAGATATGATAATTATTGCCTTATGATTTAAATGCTACTATTATTATAGAATAATTACACACTGAAAATCTCAACAAGACTTAGTGAACTTGATGAGAGGTTATTGTTAGTGAATATTATATATCAGATGATATATTACAATTTAGGGCCCCGATATATATACTTGGGTGGAGTTCCCTTCCATCTAATGGACATGTCTTTTCCATTATTGTATTTTCCTTAAATAATTAATCATTAATCATTAATTATTGATTATTTATATTTATACATTATATTATAAATATATTATATTTATGTTGATGACTATTTCCTCACTTGCACGTCTAATTAATATATATCACTCTATCCTGGAGCATGCAATGTGAGAGCACCTCGATTCTAACCATTCCTAGTCAAGAGAAAGACTATGCCTGGTCCATTCACCACTAGAAAAGATCCATGAGTTAATGAGTCATTTCCCTTGGTAAAATTAGCATGACCAATATGGGTGATCCAGAAGATTTTCATTGAGTGACTTATAAAGAATTGCATTAAATGCGCATAAATTAAAGTGCATCATTAAAGAAGGAAAATCTCAAAATGAAGAGACATAAGGATCATATCTGAACACAAAAACTTGATAACGAAGTTCCTCCCTGGTGGACCACATCTCCAGGTCCTGCTCTCAAATGGGTAGGTTCTTTCATTAACTCAGTAAAATAATTTGGAAAAATACAGAAGTATACCTCATTCTGAAATCAAGTTGCAAAAATAATGCTCAGATTAGAAAACAAACAACACCACTGAATTTTTGGCATCAAATTACCCAAAAATGTCTGTCTCCACGCCTCGATCCGACTCTGGCACTTCCATACCCAAGAATAAATTCATCTCAGTTTCTGTTCCCTCTACAACCTGCATTAATGATTGTACTTGCATCATTTTTTATGCCCAATTGGTCGTACGGTACACGTTCCTTCTCCATGTGGCTGGGCGGATGCAACATTTAATAAATGAATTGGGCATTGGTTACATTGTAATTGTCCACGACCTGTTGGTTAGGGAGGATATGTTAAGGTGCAAGTGTGGGAGGTGGTCCCGGGGTCAAACCCTGTGGCCTATTGGTTAGGGAGGATATGTTAAGGCGCAAGTGTGGGAGGAGGTCCCGGGGTCAAACCCCGTGGCCTCCCCTTTTGGCTTTGTATTTTTACATTGTATATATATATATATATATATATATAATATGTCCATTCCGCCAGTTTAGTGGTGTCTCTAGAGCCATATCCAAATGATTTAAACCATGGCTAGGTTTGGTGTGGTCTGCCAGATTTGGCAGACTCGCCAAACCAATTTTTTTTCAATTTTTTGCTCACGGGCTGTCCTTGGGAATTTCTTGCCTGCCACGTGGAAGCCTCTGATTGGGCCATGTGGTGGCCTCTCACTAGTCCAAATTTCCACTTTCCAAGTCATCACACCACTCCAGCGTACGAATTGTAAGGACTACCACGTGGTACGATCTGATTGGTCCACGAATTAGTCCAAAATGCCAAAACTGAGTGACACATGGCAGCCTCTGGTGCTGCCATGTCACCATGCTAACGTAAAAATGCCATGTGTTACCTTCCTGCTCCTTCCACATGTGTTGTACGGATGATGACATCAACAGTACTGATGTTGACTCATCCCCTACTGACTGGGCTAGGTTGACCAAACTTTGACCACGAATATCTTTCAGTCTATAACTCCGTTTGATGAGTCGTTTGTGCCATTAGAAATCTTGCGATGTTCTCTTCATGATCATGTAATTTTTACTAAGTTTTGGGAACTTTTAAGTTTTTCCCTTCCTCTCTTTGTTGAAGCCATTTTGAGTGTCTTGTGTTGCCTCAGTGAGTTCTGAGTTGTTGTTAGCCTTCTCTAGATCCTTTTTGGATCACGACTTCCTAATGAGAGCCTTTTGGACCACCAAAATCTTTCATCAATCAACAGGTAAGTGATGGAAGAGTCCCCTCACTTTATCCTTCTCTATCCACTTTGCCTTGCTTGGATGTGTTCCTTTTAAGTCTACTTGAAGATAATCAACATCACCCCTGCATGAAGTCCTCATCCTCCTGTCGAGGATGATATCTTCTTGTAACTCATCCAAGTACTCAGGTGCAAACTCATTAACTGAAGGTATTGAAACTTCTTCATCTTAATCCATGATCATGGGAGGCTAAAAAATTTTTAGGTTCTCAACATTCACAACTGAGTAAATATGCATGTAAGGTGGAAGATCTAGATGAAAAAAATTAGTACCACTTTTCTCTAAGATAGTGAAGGGTCCATAACGAATGGGCTTGAGTTTCGTTCCTTCACCCTTCAATCTCTCCTTGCTAATGTGAAGCCATACCTAGTCTTCAACCTAGAATTGATGATTAACCATGTTCTTGTCATGCCTAGCTTTATACTATGCTTGAATTTTCTCCAACTATTCCCTGACTACTTGGTGTATCTACTAGATCCTCTGGATGAAATTGTGGGATCTGTCCTATGTTCGTTCTTCATTCACATCGACATCTCTCCCATTCATCAAGTCCAAAGGAGCCTTTGCTAGGTACCCAAAACATGTCTCAAAAGGTGAACTCTGAGTGGATGAATGCAAAGCTCGGTTGTAAGCATGTTGTACATAGGGTATATGTTCATCCCATAACTTGGGATTATTTCTACAGTATCCTTGAAACAAAAGTATCATTGTTCGATTTACCACTTCTATCTATCCGTCAGTCTGTGGATGGAAATAAATGATCCTCTTCAATTTTGTGTCCATCATCCTCCACAAGATAGTCCAAAAGTACCCAAGGAATCGATTATCTTGATCTGAGACAATGGATGTGGGTAACCCAAAGTGAACCCAAACATACTGAAAGAAGATATTAACAGTCTACTCAGCAGTGATCTACTTTTTACATGGCATAAAGATACACATCTTGATGAAGCTATCCACTACAACATACAAATAGTCATGACCACCTTTGGTCATTGGTAAACCCCCTACAAAATCCATGGAGATACTTTCCCATGGATGGGATGGAATAGGAAGTGGTGAGTATAGCCCTAGCTTTCTATTAGTGGGCTTACAAGTAGAACACATCATATTTAGTTACAATTGCTTTCATTTGAGGCCAGTAACAAAACCTCTATAAATGAGCCATAGTTTTTCCTACCCCAAAATGCCTAGACACAAGAGAAGTGTGAGCTTCTCATATTACATGGATTCATTCACTCGTAGGAATACATAGCTTTCCAAGATGGTAGAGTAGTTTTCCCTCCAGACAATAGTTCTCTACTTGTGCACCAAGGGTTAGCTTCTCATATACTTCTTTAAAATATTCATCGATGGCATATTATTCTACATAGCTATCATGAGATAAAGAAGTATTCTTCAAAATAATATAAGCAACAGTAGGAGGTTTAGAAAACATATCGACTACCTTGTTACTTGTACCCTTTTTGTACTTCATTACCAAATGAAATCGTTGTATAAAACACATCCATATGTAGTGTCGATATTGTTGCAACTTGGTCTATGCTTGGAGATACTGTAAGGGATGGTGATCTGTATGTATGATTGTTTCCTTCCATAACAAGTAGTGCTTCCATTTCTTTATGCTATGGACTAATGCATACAACTCTTAATCATAAGTAGGATAGTTAACAACAACTTGGTTAAAAGTTTCATAGTGGTAACATATAGGCTTATGATATTGCATCAATATTTCACCCATGACGTATCTACTGGCATCTGTCTTGATCTCAAAAGGTTGTTGAAGATTCAACAGTGCTAATACTGGTGCGGTACTGATATTCTCCTTCAAATTGTTGAAAGATTTTTGTTTCTTTCCTTCCCACTGAAAAKTGTTCTTCACACCGATTAAGGCATGCAAAGGAGTTGCTATAAAGGAAAAGTTGGAAATGAACCTCCTCCAATATTGGACTGCACCTAAGAATCTTCGGACTTCRGTTACACTTTTTGGCTCAGGCCAATTTACAATTACATCAATTTTGGAAGGATCAATTTTTAATTKTCCTCCTCCTACAATATGACCTAAGTATACAAGTGCAGTCTTGCCAAATTCACATTTAGACAATTTTAAATACAATTTTTCCCTTTGCAAAGTATCAAATGCTTGCTTTACATGCCTCACATGTTCATCCCAAGTCTTGCTAAAAATAAGAATGTCGTCTAAATATACAATCACAAAGTCATATAGGAAAGGCCTGAATACATCATTCATCACATGTATGAAAGTTTATGGAGCATTACAAATCCCAAACGACATAACTAACCACTCAAACAATCCATGTTTGGTTTTAAAGGAATTTTTCCATGCATCCTATTCTACGATCCTGATTTTATGATATCCACTGTGAAAATCCAACTTAGTGAAATAAATAACAATATTTAATTGATCAAGTAAATCATCTATACGAGGAAGAGGGTATCGATTTTTCACCGTGATTTTATTTAAGGCCTGATAATCAACACACATTCTCCATGTGCCATCCTTATTTGGCACCATCACGATCGGAGAACCACAAGGAGATGAACTGGGCCTGATGACACCTTGATCCAATAAGCCCTATACCTGCTTCTTAATCTCTTTCATCTCCACAATTGAGATCCTGTACATGCCCACATTAGGAAGAGGAGAATCATGTTGAAGATGTATCTCATGTTGGATTTCCCTCTTAGGATATAATCCATCTGGTTCCTAAAAAATATCATCATACTTAGAAAAAATATCAATTAATTCCTTTTTATGAGATGGATCACACCCTTTGAAAGCATCGAATGTCCCAACATATTTCTGTCTTACAACCATGAGTACATATCTCTTATTATTGTTTACGAGTATTTTCATTTTCCTTGCACTAATAAGTGTTGTATTTACCCTCATGCTATGAGTTCTAACAATATATTCCACTCCCCCTTTAGTAAGGTGGTAGTTTTTCTCATGACAAAAGAAGACAAATTTTATATCATAGAGATAAGGACTTCCCAACACTATGACACATATATCAAGTGGTACAACATCCAAATCCTCTTCATCAATCAACTTTGAAGAAATATCAAATATGACCCTACATTGTTTGGTGACATTAAGTTTTTCTTTATCACATACCCAACCAAGAGGATAAGGCTTCAAATGTGGTTTCATTTCAAGACCCATCTTATTGACAAGTGATTCATATATTAAGTTTACTTGGGAACCCAAATCAAATAATGTATCTATCTTAGTGTGTTTAGATACAACTCTTATGTGAAAAAAATCATTCCTCTTTCGTTCATCAATATGAGATTCATTATTGGAACTTGAACTAGCATGAAGGTACTATTTACCTTGTACTCCAACCACTGTGATATTTCCTTCATCTCCTGAATCAGAACCAAGATCTTGCTGCACTGTAGCAGCGGTTTTTGTCTTCCATTTTCCATCGAATTGTTTCGGTTTCTTTTCTGGATGCAGTTTCCAACAATGTTCTTCATTGTGACCTCTTTTCTTCCAATGAGTACAAGATGGATTTCCTCCTTCTCTCGTCATTGTGGTGGTATTATTGTCCTTCCTTTTAATCTTCTTAAAATTTTTATGTGGGAGATTGGAAGGTTTCTTCATGGGATATTCTTGAACATGTTTCCCCTTGTTCTCACGGTGAGTAGCTTGCACACAAACTTCGTCAAGACTAGTAGGGTTAAACAAGAGAAAAGTATGACAAATATAACTATTAAGTGTGCCAATACACTTCATTAAGGTTTCATAAGAATCCAAAAGAATGTTCAATGAAAGAGATTTCTTCCTAAATTCTTCTGTTAAACTTTGTACAGTTTGACCTTTACTTTGCCTTAAATTTTGCCATTCCATCATTGCTTTATGTAAATACCCTAATGGAAAAAATTGCTTCTTTATCGCTGACTTAAATTCTGACCATGAGGAAAGAATATTACCACACTTACTTCTTTCCTGAATCTTTCTCTCCCACCATACGAGAGAGGTGCCTTCCAACTGAAGAGAATCCAGTTGCACTTTAACTTCTTCTTCATCAATTTTTTGGACACGACAATACACTTCAACCTGTCGGATCCAATTATCTAGCTTTTCAGGATTAGCATCTCTATTAAACATAGGTAAATAAAATTTACATCAAGATTTAATAATGTTTTCTTAAAAGAGGCTTTATGGCTAGAATGACGAGAATGATGAGAATGCTCAGAGGAAGAAGAACTAGAAATCGAAGGTGAAGATGGAGGAATAAGAGGATCTCCTCCAGCTCCTTGGTTTACTAAAACATCATCATCTGCATGTGCTTCCTTTTTCTTTGCTTTATTTTTCATCCTCTTCTCGTAATATCCATACATTCATTTGACCATTTCTGACATGCGATAAAAGACCATGTGAAAGGTTTTCTCCTATTCATCACACTTTTCCTCTTCTGCCATTTTCTTCTTTCGAGATGCATGGCCAACTTTGGGATTGAAAGTATTAGGAGTTCCTTCACCCTGCGTATGCTTGTCCCTAGTAAGCATTTACACTCAACAATTAAATTCAAATATGACTACCCTGATACCAATATGAACCGATATATTTTCATCGAGTGACTTATAAATAATTGCATTAAATAAGCATAAATTAAAGTGCACCATTAAAGAAGGAAAAACTCAAAATGAAGAGACATAAGAATCAAATCTGAACACAAAAAATTGATAACAGAGTTCATACCTGGTGGAATATGTCCCCAAGTCCTACTCTCAAATGGGTAGGCTCTTTCATTAACTCAGTAAAATAATTTGGCAAAATACATAAGTATACCTCATTCTGAAATCAAGCTGCATAAATAATGCTCAGATCAGAAAACAAACAACACCACTAAATTTATGGCATTGAATCACCCAAAAATTAATGTCTCCACACCTCTATCCAACTCTGGCACTCCTAGGCCCAAGAAGAAATTCATCTCACTTTTCATGCCTTCTACAACCTGCATTAATGCTTGTACTTGCATCATTTTCTGTGCCCAAATGGTTGTACGATACGCGTGCCTTATTCTTGTGGCTGGGCAGATGAAACATTTAATAAATGAACTGGGCATTGGTTACAATGTAATGGCACAAAGCCTGTTGGTTAGGGCGGATATGTTAAGGTGTAAGTGTGGGAGGAGGTCCCGGGGTCAAACCCCGTAACCTCCCCTTTTGGCTTTGTATTGTTACATTGTATATATATATATAACATGTTTGTTCTTCCAGTTTAGTGGTTTCTCTAGAATCGTGTCCAAATGATTTAAACCATGTCTAGGTTTGGCATGGTCTGCTAGATTTGGCGGACCATCCAAACTAATTTTTTTTCAAATTTTTGCTCATGGGCTGTCCTTGGGCATTTCCCACCTACCACGTGGTAGCCTCTAATTGGTCCACATGGTGGACTCTCACTGGTCCACATTACCACCTACCAAGTCATCATTCCACGTCAGTGTACAAACTGTACGAACAACCACATGGCACGATCTGATTGGTCCATGGATCGGTCCAAAAATGCCAAAATCGGGTGACACGTGGCAGCCTCTGGTGCGGCCATGTCCCCATGATGAAATCAACATGTCATGTGTCACCTTCCTAGTCCTGCCATGTGTGTTGTAGGGATGCTGACATCATCCGTACATATGCTTACATCAGTAGTACGGATGTTGACTCATCCGCTCCTGACTGGGCTAGGTTGACCAAACTTTGATAGCGAATATATTTCAATCCATAACTCCATTTGACAAGACATTTGCGTTGTTAGAAATCTTACGATGTGCTCTTCGTGATCATGTCATTTTTACTAAGTTATGGGAACGTTTAATTTTTTCCCTTTCTCTATTTGCTAAAGCCATTCTGAGCATCATGAGTTGCCTCTGTGAGTTTTGAGTTGTTCTTAGCTTTCTATGGATCGTGTTTTGATCTGTAATATGCCAGATATAAAATGTATGCAAAAATAGAAATAAAATGCTAGAAATGGCATAATAACAACAATATAACCAAAACATTCACCAGAATAACACTGAAATGATATGAGAATAATAATAAAAATAACACTTTGAATCTGAAAGCAATGTTCATGGGCCTCTTCAAAGGGGAAAACTCCAATTGAGAAGAACTCTATTACAATAATATCCAAGCTAAGGTTCTCATACCCTCGACTCTTATTTATACTAAAAAGAAGCATCTAGAGGAAGATCCTTCTAGAAGCAGAATCTTCTATTAGGTCTTCTTACATCCACCTTATTCTATTTTATTGAAAGGCCTTATTAATATTGACCTTTATTACATCCGAATATATTTTTCTACCTATGTGCGAGTTAGGACCCTAACATGTCTGCCCCCTTAAAAACAACCTTGTCCTCAAGGCTTGAGATGAGGAAATTGTTACAGAATGGTAGTTGGTTCCCAAGTGGCATCTACTGGAGTTGTATCTTTCCACTGGACTAACACTTCCTTGATGGTTCTCTGACATAGGCGATGCTCACGCTGGTCCAAAACTGCTTCTGGCTGTAGCTAAATGGATCCTTCTTCAACTAACTCTGGAAGGTTGGTTTGAATTTGGCACTTAGCTCCAATCACCTTCTTT
>JZKD02S1677414.1:609818-635061 GCA_000966675.3 Picea glauca
CTGATAAAACACTCTCGGAAAAAAGCATCAGACATTACCTCTGTTCTAAAATCTAGGCACTCAAAGGTAGCTATAAAGTCTTCCACTGTTCCTAATTGTTTCAACTTTGTCAAACGACCCAAATTGTTGGTGTCAGTGTCAAAGCGTTCATAAAGTTCCGCCACAAAGTGTGTCCAAGCAATATACCCTTGACGAGAAGTTTTTCTCCATTGCCACCATTTCCAACTTTATTGATCTAGATGGAGAACACCATACCGGAGTTTGGCCAAGTCATCTGTAATGTCGTATAAAGAGAAATAATGTTCCATTTGGGTTACCCAACCAGTGGGGTTCGAGCCATCAAATTTGGTCACATCCACCCACGGGAGGTGTAGGTCACATTGAAAGTGATGGTTATGAAAGTTATGGGAATGAGAGGAATGGTCACCTTCAGTCTATGGAGGTGAGGAAGTGGAAGGGTTATCTATAGGGATGTGCAGTTTGGTGCAGAGTGCCGAAAAGACTGATTCAAGATGGGTGGTGAGGTCTTGCTTGATTTCCTCTATTGAGGACTGCATGGTTGTATTGATGGTGACAACATTAGCATTGAGTTGTTTCACTTCTTGTTGGGTCTCGATGAGACCAGATTGAAAGGTGTCTAAGCGAGCTTCCAAGTCTTGGCTACGGGTATGGGCTGTGAGGATGGGGGAACTGAAAAGGGGTAGGAGAGGTCAATTTTTTTTTTTGAAAAATGATATGGATGAATGTGATGAGGGTGAAGAGATGAATCCAATGGAATAGGTATCAAATAATGATGAAAAAATTTCCAGACTTTTTTTTTTTACACCTGCGGAGTTATACTCCGGCCTGAAGAATACTGCAGAGAGGAAATTCCCAAATGCTTCACTAGAAAGAAATGTGTATTTACTTGGCAACCCGATCATAGTTGCGTGACAATAGATCTTGTCTATTTTAATTTGTTTATGTTTCTATCCCCAAGGGTTAGGTATTCAAAGGTTCTATAGACAAGGGTTTTCCATGTGCTATAGCTCTCTGATATACGTGCGGGATCCAACAGTAGTACTCGGCCCAATATCTCAGGGCACTAACTAAGGAGGATAGACCATACCCCTAGCCATACTACTCGACTACCCAAGTACTATAGAGTATCTTCCCGAGTTTTGTTCTCGGTGACATTATAGCAGTCAGGTGGTCGATCGATTTATCTAAAGAGGGCTTCAGGTAATCTAGGTCAATCTGTACACAGGTGTTGTCTGATGCGCTACCACTCAAAGGGGTACCAACATGGGTTACAAGGGTGGCCAACAAATGTGCACTTAAGTACCACTTGTATTTCCTGCGTGTATGAATCCCTCAACTGTGAGTTTATGCACGTAACGACATATCTCTGTGTCTTAAAGACACCAGAATACGTTTCTACCCTGAAAAATAATAATTTAACCCACACTTTATGCTGAGGAAAGTGCTCTAATACCACTTGTAATATGCCAGATATAAAATGTATGCAGAAATAGAAATAAAATGCTAGAAATGGAAGAATAACAACAATATAACCAGAACATTCACCACAATAGCACTGAAATGATATGAGAATAATAACAGAAATAACACTTTGAATCTGAAAGAAATGTTCACGGGCCTCTTCGAGGGGGAAACCTCCAGTTGAGCAGAGATCTATTACAATAATATCCAACCTAGGGTTCTCATACCCTAGACTCCTATTTATACTAAAAAGAAGAATCTAGAGGAAGATCCTTCTAGAAGCGGAAGCTTCTATTAGGTATTCTTACATCCGCCTTGTTCTATTTTATTGAAAGGCCTTATTAATATTGACCTTTATTACATCCAAATATATTGTTCTACCTATGTGTGGGTTAGGACCCTAACATGATCAATGGGAGAATTTCTGCATGATGATGCTAACTGGAGACATATCAACACTCACTCTCAGTAAAGGACACATTTTGCATCATTCCAAGCTTGTCTTTGAAGTATACAAACTTTGTCTTAAACAGAGGCTTGGTGAGAATTCCCTCAATTTTCTCTTCTTTGGATATGTACTGGAGATTTACTGCTCCCTTCTGTACCATGTCTCATATGAAGTGATATTTGATCTCAATGTTCTTCGACTTGTCATGAATTATTGGATTTTCTAAAAGCTTGGCACAACTTTGATTATCACAGCATATTAAGGTCATCTCTAGATCTTGATCAAATAGTCCTGCAAGAAGTTTCTGAGCCATACTACTTCGTGACTTATGACACTAGCTGTGATATACTCCAATTCTACTATATTGAGTGCTACATAAGTATGCTTCCTACTAAACCAGGATATCATAGTTGATCCTAAGATGAAGCAACACCCCGAGGTTCTCTTTCTTTCCATTGCACTCCCTACCTAGTAAGAATCAATATATCCTTGCAGCCTCACTTCACCACCTAAGTCATATCTCATACCATATCCAACTATACCACGCAGGTACCTCAACACATGCTTTGCTCAAACCCAATGGAAGTGCCTCGGTTCAACCATGAACTGGCTCAGGGTGTTCACTACAAATAAAATATATAGCCTGGTGTTAACCAAGTACATCAAGGGCCCAATCAACTGCTTGTACATATTGGGATCCTCTACATCTAAATTTGAAGCAAAATCACTCTGCTTCTTCAGATTTGTCATCATAGGTGTAGCCATGGACTTGCAACCCATCATATCAAATCTGCTAAAGATATCAACTGTGTACTTCCCTTTTTCAAGGAACATCTCACCTATTTTTTTCCACACCTCCAACCCCAAGAAATAATGCATAAATCCAAGATCCTTCATCTCGAACTCAGAGGCCAAATCCCTCTTGCACATATAGATGATTCAATTTTCTCCCGTAAGGAACAAGTCATCAAACATACAACACTAAGATAAAAGGATCTCCATCAACAACCTTTTATTAAAGGTTGGGATTTTCTTCACTCTTGGTTAAGCCCAAGCTCATCAAGTATTCATCAATCATGGAGTACCATGCCCTGAGTTCCTGCTTGAGTCTGTACAAGGCCTTATTCAACCTGCAAACATGAGACTCCCTCCCATGTACCTCAAATCTATGAGGTTGTTTTATGTACACTTCCTCCTCAATCACACCATTGAGAAATGCAGTCTTTACATCCATCTGGTGTAATATCCAATCTATGACTGTTGTAATGGAAATAATGGTCCTAATGGATGTGTACCAAGCGACGAGAGAAAATGTCTCCTCATATTCCACTCCCTCTTTCTAGGAGAACCCTCTTACCACAAACCTCACTTTGTACTTTTTGATTATGCCATTTATTGCATGCTTGTTCTTGTAGATCCACTTGGAAGTCACCACTAACTTCCCCTTAGGTCTCAACACAATATCCCACACACCATTCTTCACGATGGATTTATATTCCTCCATCATGGCATCTCTCCATACTTGCTGTCTTGTTGCCTCCTCATAATTTGAAGGTTTAGAATCAATGATGTGACTCATCAATTCCATATAACTAGAGAATTTCTAAGGTTCTCTACTTTTCTTGAAATTACCATGGGGAGCTGCATGCCTCTCTGCATCCTGAAATGTATCATGAAGCCATACTGGCCTCTTCCTGGTCTCTGGAACAATGAATCTAGGCAGTTCCACTGGTTCATCTGGATCTATTGAATTCTCCTGATAGTCTGAAGGATGATCAACTCGAACAAAGGGACATGAACCCACATCCTTTAGAACCTCCTTCTCCTCACTATCGATCTCCATGTGAGACTCTATGAACCTATTGAAGGTTGTTCCTTCGTCAAAGGTGAAATCCCGTCTGACCTTTATCTGGCACTATCTTGGAATGTAGATTTTGTAAGCCTTTGATGTCTCATTGTATCCAACAAATGTCCCCTTCTTCCCAGAAGACTCCATCTTCATCCTTTTCTCCTTGGGCATGTGAATGTAGACTAGACAACCAAAGATCCTCAAATAAGTGACCTCTAGTTTCACACTTGTGAAAGTCTCTTCAAGAGTCTTTCCCCCAAGATCTGGTGAGGACTCTTTTTCTGTACGTACAATGTTGTACTGGGTGCCTCTCAACATAAGAACATGGGTAAATCTTAATCATGAATCATGGATTTCGTAGCCTCTACAATGGACCTGTTCTTCCTCTCTGTAAACCTGTTTTGTTGTGGGTTGTAAAGAAAAATCAAATCCCTCTTAATCCCCGCCTCCTAGCAGAAATTAATGAAGTACTTGGAAGTGTACTCTCCTCTATTATCTAACCTCATCACCTTGGTCTTCTTCCCTGTTAGGTTCTCTACCTAATCCTCTAACTCCTAGAATCTGCCGAAGACCTTATCCTTGATCTTCATGAGGAATATTTATGTATTATGGGATAAATCATCAATGAATATCACATAGTACAAGAATCCAACCAAATATGAAACTTTCATAGGTCCACATACATATGAATGTACTATATCCAAGATCCCCTTGGACCTATTGTCACTTCTTAGAAAATATTCCCTGGAATTCATGCTAACTGCAAATCCCCTGCAAATTCCATCATGCTCTACCTGGAGCTTTGGAAGTCCCGTGACCATCCTCTTCAATTTTGGTAAATCCCTATAATGTGAATGTGAAAATATCTCATGCCATAGCTCACACAAATTGATGTTTTCATGTAAAAATTCCTTGGATGGTCATCCCAACAATCTATATAGACCTCCCTCTCGAACACCAATCACTGTTGCAAAGTCTATACTCGAGCCCTTAGGGCATACAAGAACCTGTCCATTCACGAATGAAAATATATATCCTTTATCCTCCAATGCCGAGGTAGAAAGCAAGTTCTTCTTCATCCATGGTACATGCAACACATCGCGTATATGAATAGTATCTATGAAATCTAGTTGGAATGAATTTGTCCCAAATCCTCTCACTGCATACTTGGTGTTATCACCAAGTTATACTCACAATACTGATTCCCTCTCAACCAAATATGAGAGAAAATTATGAAAACCTATCATGTGCCTAGAAGCACCACTGTCCACTAACCAAATATCACTTCCATCTGCAATAGTTCCTGAAAGAGTGGAGACAAAGAATTAATATTTCTGAAGTTCATATGCAATCTCATCAAGTTTAGATTCCTTCGTCTTCTTTTTTGGTGGATTCTCATAGATATCGGTTGTTGATGCATACTGATTTCCCTTCCTTTTATTCTAAGGAAACTGAGAAGAATAGTGACCAAATGCATGACAATTGAAGAACTTGATTTTTGAAATATCCTTCTTCTTATGTTCTTTAACTAGGGCTAATCCCCCCCCTATACTTTTCTTTCCAAAGTTCCTTTTTCCTTTTCCTTTTCTTGTTGAGTTGCAAGATATTGAGTCCCTTCATCCTAGGGTTTCTGCAAGTTGTTTTTGGACAATTTTATGGCCTCCTCTTGGACACAATCAGTCCATATCCAATCAAACTTGGGAAACTCCTCTCGTCCACAAATTCTCTGAAGAAATGGTTCCCATGAAGAAGGAAATCCATTAAGATTCACTATAACAAGTTCTGCATCATCACTAGTGTCTCCAATTATCTTAAGTTGATCTCTCAACTAGGATACTTTCATAAAATAAGTGGCAATTTAATGTGATTTGGTCCATGGATGATTTTAGGGGCTAAATTTCGCTCATGGGCTAATTTTCCATGTTTTTTCCAAAAACGAGATTCGCTATTTTAAAAATGATTTGCCCAAATTCTATAGGATAAAATTATTTTACCTTAAAAATCGCCAAAAAATTATAAAAAATATATAAAATACTTAGAAATTTGAATATTTTTACAAAAATATTGGCAAACATTTGTAGTTGACATATGAAGGATTAGTAAGATTATCCAAGGTTTCTACATTTTAAAATAAATTTCCATCCTTAAAATCATCCTTGATTTGTTCATCATGATACAACAAAGCTGATTTCTCAAAGCTAATTTCTTGCTAGTGTTCTTTCTCTCGAAAAATCCCACCAAGGCGTCAAACATTTCTTTGGTAATTTTCAACTTAGAAATTTGTGGAATCAAATGATGTTTTACGGAATCTATCAAGATCCTCTTAGCCTTTGATTAATTCTTCTTGTTCTTAGCTTTCTCTTTAGCACTTTATGGTTCTAAGACAATTTTTTTATATAATTTTGATTCTCATTTTCATCAAGGATGAAGAGTATCCTAGTATTCCAGGATATGAAATTTGTAGCACCATCTAGCCTGTCTTCTACTCTGATACTGGTCACCATCCTGTAGAGAAACAAAGAGTGACCAAAAAAGTTGGTCACACTATGTAGTGCAATCCTTAAGGCAGTTGCACCCTATAATTAGGAAGATTGCAACCAAAGTGAATGTGGTCTCTTTATGTGCATAGGCCAATCACAACCACGATTGTACAACTGCAAAATAAATAAATATCTGAAGCATATCTATCAAATATGACACTGAAATATTATAAATAGCTTTGGAATAGACTTAGTAGAAGATCAAGAACAAAGAATGATAAGTAAATTATTTTTGTGGTTCAGTAAAAATACATTTTACCTACTCAGTAGAAAATATTTTACGGAGCGGTAACAAATTATTTTACAAAGTTGTTTTGGCAAATACCATGGGCCAAACTCATGGGCTCTTTACCGACTCTTATACCAGGTTGAATTTTATGATTTTCAGATCTGATAATTATTGCCTTATGATTTAAATGCTATTGTTATCATAGAATAATTACACACTGGAAATCTCAACAAGACTTAATGAACTTAATGAGAGGTTATTGTAAGTAAATATTATATATGATATGATATATTACAATTGAGGGGGCCGATATATATACATGGGCGGGGTGCCCTTTCATTTAATGGATATGTCTTTTCCATTATTGTCTTTTCATTAAATAATTTATTATTAATTATTGATTATTGATTATTTATATGTATACATTACATTATAAATATATTATATTTATGTTGATGATTATTTCCTCACATGCACGTCTAATTAATATAGATCACTCCATCCTAGAGCAGGTAATGTGAGAGCACCTTGATTTTATCCACTCCTCTTCAGGAGAAATACTATGCCTGAGCCATTCACCACTATCAAATCTCTATGAGTTAACGAGTCATTTCCCTTGGTCAAATAATCATGACCAATCTGGGAGAATGTCTACTCAACGTTGTTAACTGAAGAAAAATCAACAGTTCAAACTCCCTTGTGAAACATTTCAAAATGATAACATACCATCTTAACCCCCTTCATCAATACCACTCCCATAGCATATCCACTTGCATCTATCTCCAATTCGAAAGGATTTTTCAAGTTAGGTAATGCAAGAAGTGGCCACTTAACTAATATTTTGTTTCAACTCATTGAAATATTTCTCTCGATTACTTCCCCACTAGAAACTCTTATCACTAGATATTATGGAAAGGAATGGCACAACTATAGCTAAAAAGGATGCTATGAACTTACGTAGGTACTGCGCTACCCCAAAAAGGTTCCTAACTTTAGTGACATTAATAGGAACTGGCCACTTGAAGATGCCCTCCATCTTTGTGGGATCTATTTTGACTTCCCCTCCACCAATCACATACCCCAAATACACCAATAAATACTAAGAAAAATCACATTTCTTAAGGTTAGCCAACAATTGAATCCTTTTCAGAGTCTATAACACTTGCATGAGATATGAGATGTGCTCTTCCTAGGTATATTTATAAACCAATATGTCAACTAAATACACTATTACTAATGAATCTAAATAGGGACATAATACACCATTCATAAATTCCATAAATGTAGCTAGTGCATTACATAAACCAAAATACATGACCAACCATTCACATAAAAATTTCCTTGTGTTGAAGGCAATATTATTCATGTCTTTTTCTTTAATGCATAGTTGGTGGTATCTCAATTTGAGATCCAAATTGGTGAAGTACCTGGTATGCTACAACTGATCTAAAAGATAATCGATCATGGGTAGAGGGTACCAATTCTTGAGCGTGATCTTGTTCAAATATATGTATTCTATACTCATTCACCAAGTCCCATCCTCTTGGCTATTATGTTGATAGGTGACCCAAAAGGAGAGGTTCTTGTTCAAATTACTCCTTTCTCCTACAATGATTACAATTGTTTCTTCACTTTGTCTTCTTCCAAAATAGACTATTTATACAACACAATATTTGGTAATGGGGAGTTAGTATGCTACATCCCTCTAGGGATTCCTTTACTCTTACCGATTCATCCCCAAGTTGATTCTCTCTTAAGAAAATAAATACAAAATTTCTACTAGAATTGATCAAAGTTTTGGCTTGGTTAACACTTACTAGAGAGATATTTTATTTTCCTTTGTGTGCATTGATGATGAAATACTTCCCATCCTTGATCATGTCATTTTAGTTTTATCTCCTCATGAATATTGCATCCCTCATATACATGTAGGGGCTTCAAAACACCAATTTTATTTATACTCTTTGGTACATCCCCCCAAGGATTCCTTTACTCTTATCGATTCATCCCCAATTTGATTATCTCTTAAGAAAATAAATACAAAATTTCTACTAGAACTAATAGATTTTTTTTTCTTGGTTAGCACTTACTAGAGAGATATTTTATTTTCCTTCTTGTGCATTGATGATGAAATACTTCCCATCCTTGATCATGTGATATTATTTTTCTCTCCTCATGAATATTGCATCCCTCATATATATGTAGGGGATTCAAAATACCACACCACACACATCAAGGGGCACTACATCTAACTCCACCTCATTAATAAAATCTACACTTATAGAAAATTTGATTTTACACTATTTAGTGACTTTAATCTCCCCATCCTTATTCAACCATCCTAAAGGATATGTGATTGGATGACCATGAAATTCCAACATAAGCTAGTTGATAAAATCATTTTTTATGAGGTTGTCTTGTGACCCGAAATCAAATAGAGCATATACCTTAGTATTTTTGATATGGATATTAATATGGAATGATTTTTCCATTTCCTTCTCTTCCTTATGATGAAGGCTACTCAAATTCACCTCCTTTTTCATTCAAGTGTAGACAATATTTTCATCCACGTCCGAGCTACTGTCTTCCAACTTTCTCAAATCCATGCCGAACAGATTCTTCTTCTTGGCATCCTTCTTATGGTTATTTGGATTCATCTCTAGATGTGGCTTCTAGAACTTATCTTTGGTGTGACCATTGATATTAAAATGGTTGTAGTGGTTTTTAGATCCTTTCACTAATGTTAAGTGGCTTTCATTTTCTTATATTCTCCTTTCCACTTCTTCTTCTCCTCTTCCTTGGAAACATCTTGGTGGTATTTATATTTAGAGTCACTTGGTTACCCTTTCTTATGGCCTATGTTCTCCTAGTATTGTTCTTAAATACATGCCTCATTAATGGTCCTTAGTTTGAACAACATTACCTTCTTTTGAAAATGACTATGTAGAACCTGTTGATACTTGAGGATCACATCTTTTTCTTTGGAGAGATACCCAACATGATCACTACCTTCCTAAACTTGATGATGTAGTTTTGAACACTCTGCCCTTTCCTCTGCCTAAAATTATGCTAATGGATCCACTAGTCAGGGATGATTTTAGGGGCTAAATTTCACTCATGGGCTAATTTTCCATGGTTTTTCCAAAAAAGAGATTCACTATTTTAAAAATGATTCGCCAAAATTCTATAGGATAAAATTATTTTACCTTGAAAATCGCAAAACTTTTATAAAAACTATATATAATCCTTAGAAATTTGAATATTTTTACAAAAATATCGCCAAACATTTATAGTTGGCATCTGAAGGATTAGTAAGATTTGCCAAGGTTTCTACATTTAAAAAAAAATATCCATCCTTAAAATCATCCCTGCCACTAGTCCTCTACATATCCAACATGGTAAAATTAGGAATTAGTGAGGGTTTTAAACACCTTTCACTTAGTTACTTGTGGATCACCCTCTAGCCTAAGTGTATTAGTATGACTTTCCTACTAGGTTAGTGCATGGGCCTCTGGTTTTAGTCAAACAAATGGAATTTTCTTCTCTTTTCCTTTATTATGGATACTGAAATACACTTATAACTATTGCAATCATTGAGTCAACTTAAAAACATCAATCTTATGTTACTAGGGCTTGATGTCTACTTTCTCTTCCATTTTAAATATAGCTCATGAAGGAGTGATGGCACTGGAAATTGGTTTCTTTTTCTTTGGATATTTTTTAAACTCATTTTCTAGGTCTTCACTATCTTGTAGTTTCTCATCAGATCCAAATTTTGAGTCAGAACCACCAACCTCCCCAAAAGGTTCGAACTTATTCACTACAACTTCCATGAGGAGGGCCATGTTGTTAGAGATATCACTGGCTTATTCTTGTAGGTTTGCGTTGATCTAAAACATTGTGTTATGGTCTTTAAGTCAACCTCATGAGGATAAATCCCCTTGTGCTTTTAAAGAGGTGGTACTCCTCTATTTTAATTAACTTGCAAGAATAGAAAATGCCTAAGGGAGGACCATAAATTATTCTTGAAATAAATATTCACATGCAAAGGATACCTAAGAAGGACCAAGTATCTTACATAAAGTAACTATTTACACTATTTTAAAAGATTTGTAAACCAAAAGAGTATACGTTAACATTGGTTAACATTTCCATCACATCATTCATCAAATTAGAACACAATATTCAACAAAGGAAAAAAAAGTATGGACCAAATATAACAAAGAACTCTAAATGATAATTCCATTGAATTCAATAAATATTTTGATAGACACACATTTGAAATATCATTCTTAAAATTAAAGTCTTGAGAAATCAATAACATTATGTCCTGAATTAGTTATTTGGGAACCTAAAAACATAATAGATTTTTTAATAAAATGAGCAATAATGTCTAGGGTTACAAATAAAATAAATTTCATTTTTCCTTCAAAGAGGATTAGGATGGGGCTCTCGTGGACCATAAAATGAATGAGATACCTGGAAGACAAAAGAAAATAGTCAAGGGTTAGCCTTAGGTTTCATAGGTTGTTGGGAACAAAAAAGGGAAAATGACAATTAACTAAAGAAGAAAAATGGTGAGAAAAATAACAAGGTTACTACTCGAATTACTGTGATGGAAATTCCAAACCCTTCATTTTCCTGCCAAGGCGCCCTTTGTAGATGGTTGTTGTGTTGGAGGTGGCATAAATGTTGTAACCACTTTATGTTGATATATCTTGGTTATATTAACTAATGCTTTTGTTAACCATTATTATATATAATAAATCATCGAAGAAAACATTATTTCATGCTAGGTTTTTATTTCAAATAATTAATTCTCCAGTTCATTTAAATCAATACTTAATTGGTGCAATGTGTCCTCAATATCATCATTATTATTTATATATCAGACTAGCTATATTTCCACTTATTCTTCAGAGAATTCAACTGAGTCACTAAATTCATTTTTCCATGCAACTTTTAAGGCTTCTAGTTGTTCTAATAGTTGCTCAAAAAAATAAGTATTGTATCCATTAATACATTAGGGCCATCTAATTCTTCGGTAATATCAACAAGTCTTAGAAATATGTCACCCTTCTTAATTTTAACAAAATCCAACTTAGACAAAAATTCACTTAAATATTAATCATTTTCAGCCAGCAAGGGTTAATATGTTTCATTCGAATACTAGAGGGAAGGTTTTTTTCTCTTCTATGGGTGTCACTAAGGCTTGAAAATTTTGCTACAAGTGCTCCCATTTATTCTTCATAAATACCTTCATCATTTTCTAATTCCTTTTGGAGATATTCCCTAAAGTGCATAATCCTTGTTGAGAAGTTGGTTGAACTCTACACTAATTCCCATAATTCAAGGATTATGTTTATTCTCTTATGGATACCATCTCTGACATATTTTCTTACAACCAACATTAGACTAGATGAACCCCTCAATTTTGAGCTGCTTTATGGGACATCTTCAAGGGTAAGTGATGGTTGAATTGAATTTATAGGTTCTATTGTAACATAAAATGCTAAAGTCAAAATATTTTGACCTTTAAGTCATGTTTCCAGGAACCCATCCATTTGTTGCCTTCTTTCCTTGAGTAAATACTCATTTTGACTCCTGCACCAAGTCAAAATCCTTGGTCAACGTGCCCAGTTCTCTGTTACCAAATTTTATCTAGTGAGTCTTTGCATTTATGATATAAAACTTCATTTGATGAGAGATTCACATATCTTGTCTAAGCCTAATCTCATTATCTTGTTCTATATTTATCAATGATTTTTATCTTATTACGAGAAAACAATTTATTCACTGCAAAAAACCAACGATTTTTGCAGCGAAATCATAAATGTGATCTCGTCAAAGTTTTCAACCTCTTCACTAATTTTAGTATCATTTTATCTTCCATAAATATTTGTCAAAGTATCCTAGAGCTTAAAGTATGTTAAAAAAATGCCAAATTTTCCCTTGCTATATGTAACCAAGACAATTTTGTTTTATATAAAAATTAATAAAAGATATATTATTTTAAAATTATTTTCTATATTTTTAAAATAATAATTTATATTTGTTTAAAAGTTGTTTTATGTTAAAAATTATTGGGATTTATTACACAATCTCCAAATCATATGCCAAGCCACATTTCATATCATCTAATTTCCAAGTGTACATCATCGACAACACCCATACATAAGGTGCCAAAGAAGAGCCCATGAAGGAGCATAGCTTGTGCACTACGCATGGAAGATGTATGGAGATGGTAGTGTATTTACCCATGTAAAACATGTTTATGTGTCGCACGTGGGTTAACTTCCCATATACATAAACTAAAATGTCAAAGAATAGAGCATCCAACACCAAGGATATTTCCAGAGTGTGAACACATAACCAATCATGTAAAGGGGCATTTCTGTTTCATTTTGTTGTTGGTGAAATTAGGAGGGGGCATTGAAATGCCTTATTATTACTTCTCCTAGATACAAAATCCCTTTTGATGGCCCAAGAAAAAATATTATGCTAGGTTTTCCAATGTTCCTCATGGGGATCTCAACATAGAGAAGGCCCAACTATGTGTCCACTACCAATTACGATCTGTCAATTTTATTTTCAAAGGCTTTGTTTGAGTAATCTAGAAGGATTGCAAATATCTACTTTCTTTTTGCAGCGGCCTTGTCTCACACTCCCTTGACATCTTTTATCATTTCAAGTTTGATTACACTACTGGTGTCTTTATTGTTGAAGTTAAGATGGGTTTTGCAAAAGGAAAAATGGAGGTTAACTCTCAGCAAGGAGTGAGACCACAAGGGGCCAAAGGCCTTGCACTTCACATCAAAAACATTGGAATGCATTCAGATATATTAACAAATATAAATGATTCTCTCTTGTTCCACTGTACAAAAGGGTTCCCATCCAAATGTTAAAAAACTGAGACAAATTCATGTGTCAAAACTAGCATCGATAACACATACAACATTGGTTATTTATGTGTCATTTGGGTTACAGTGTTTTGGTGTATACTTTTTCACATGTTGGAATCCCCTGAGGAGTTTTATCAACACCTCTTTAAGTTGGGAACAAATTGATGTAAGAAGACAAATATTCTAGTGTGGGGAGGTCATACTCCATTTGCAAGGTTGAGTCCTTATTTATTGGGAGAATACACTACAACATAGTCTCATTGTGATAGAAGGTGTAAATCCATAGGGTTATTCATTGAGTATAACTGTAGTCACAATATCTCACTCATAAAATTATAGATGAATTTGAGATGATTAAAGTTTATAAGCAAATCAACATTTTTAGATCTGGTGGTTGACTGAATACCAAGCGATGAAGATTTGACAATCATACCTGATGGGTCATTGAAATCTTATACAAATTAGGAGGAGGAAAAGATAAAATTCCATATTTTGAGGGATCTATTCCTTTTCAAAAATCAAGCATCCAGATTTGAGGGAATTAAAGAAACAAATTGGTTCAAGATTGAAGGAAAACAAACAATAGCTAGATCCAACATCTATAGGAAACTTTTTTAACAATTTTAGACAGAGGTCAAGAATATTGGGAATCAAATCAACATTCAAATGAGGTAGATCAACATTTCAAGGAATGAAAGGTAATGAAGGATCCTTTCCATACTCAAAGGGAATTTGACTCCATCAGATCCATATATTCGGGCATAAGATTTTTAGCAATTCCCAATCTTTTGCAATTGTTTCAAAATCTCTTTTATTAAGTTTATCATTATATTTTTGCTCCAAAAAACTTCTATAACTTGTTATAATCCACCTACTGTATTTTCTTTAAGGTGGGGGGGTTCAATTCTGAGACCCAAGAGGAGGGACATTTTAGCCTAAGTGTAAAATGGTACTTCTTAAATAAAAATATTGAGTTACAGAAATAAAGAGATTCTGAGATCTCATTTGTTAAATTGTGTCTTTTCCTATGTTTTGTTCCATATATTACCATCAACGTTGCGAATTTAAGCATTTTTTTGACCACAAATTTTCCTCTATTTTACTATGATCAAAACAAGACTTGCATTTGGATATTGTTTGCTTAAAATTAAAACATAATCTAAGTGAATCCTATGTTATTATTCTATTGGATAAAAAGGTCATATTTATCATAACCAACTTTTTATTTGATTTTGTTTATCTCAAATCTACCATCCATACTCTATGATTTAAAGGAATTTAATAAATGAGATCATGCCTTCTTATTTATGATTTTGAATTATTTGAAGGTTGAATAAAACTCAGGTCAAAAGGGATGATGGATCCATTGTCATTATTTACTTGAAAATGTGCTAGGCATTTCTCTCTTTTGTATCCAAGAGAAATCTCTAGTAAAAACAAGTTCAAAAAATAATGGTTTTGGAATATCCAAGAGAAATATCTAGTAAAAACAAGTTCACAAAATAATGGTTTTGGAATTAGAGATTTCTCCAATTCCTTTATTATTTAAAAAAATGAATTTTCTTTCTCAATATCAAAAAAAGATTCCTTTAGTGCTTCCCTGATTGCTTCTTGAAATTGCATGATTTTCGAGGGTGGAACCCCCTAAAAATCAATTTATGATTTCCGTTTCTCATAATTTTTTATATTAATAATTTCCTAGAATTCTTGTGGTAGGCCACATGGTGAAGTATAACAGACTCTTCTTCAAAGATCTCTGGCTCTTGGGAAACTAAAGCCTCAACAATTTCCCTTGTTTCCATTAGTCTTTGCTTTCACTAGTTGGGCTCTTCTATCACTTCATCTACTTCCATGTCTTGGGGACTTCCCTCAGGTACATCCAATCTTGTTTTTTGAGGTTCTCTCTTTCTTTTAATGGAAGTGTGTACAACATGATATTTTTACAAAATTTTCTTTGTAGGGTCTTTATCACCCCCATCATCTGAATTTTTGATAGATTTTCTTCTTGGTTCTATACCACTACTTCTAGGTTTTATTTTTTCAGAAGTACCTCTCTATGAAATAGAAGGTGAATTAGGTTTCTTTATTGTTGCATATATTCCCTTTTGTATGTAGCACTCATTAGTTCTTTCCATTTCTTCGACATCGTTTAGGTCTTCTTCAATAGAGGTCTCAAGGAGATTTTGGTTTTCTTCTCCTCCTTCTTCAAATTGTTCAGACTTACAAAAATATGAAGAGTATCCAACTAGTGACATGTGTGATGAGAATAAGTTCTTAGGTTGAAACCATCGATGCATTGAGATTATTTTAAACCAAGTTGATCTAATTGACCAATAAATTCATTTAAGTGGGAAATATGCTTGAAAACTATTTCCCCAACCCTCCGTGGAAATGGTATGAATTGTTTCTTTCTTTTTTCATTGAAGAAGTGTGCCTAGTATTTATAATGTCTACACACCCCAATGACAAATAATCTATCAGATACATAGAAAGGTAGTAATAAGGGTTTCCCCTAGAACCCTAATAGTCTTAGGAAATTGAAATCCTCTAAATTTTCAAAAATTCCTTTCTCAACGAGAAAGGATGTAGCCTATAGTGACAATCTCGATGTAGTAGGACCAAAAATTAATTTTTTGATAGCAGGAATAAAACCTTTTTGAATGGAATGGAAATTGTATTGGGATTTATGTATCCAAAAATATGGCTGCTAGACATAATTTGGTTCCACCTTGAAATCGACAGTCCTTTCCCTGCGCCACCTAGCTAAAAAAATATCTCATTTGAAATGATTCAGGCCCAATCATTCAAGGCATCTTCATGAACATCAAAGTGAAAAATATAAACAATGTATTTTAGCAAAGAGGTTGCATACTCTAGTTTAATCATTCGGGGAAAAATACAAGAGAAATTTTTGTATGGGTATTTCAAAGAAGTTACCTCAATATAAGTGGAAATACTATCAACTCTCTGGCTGGTGAGAAGGTTCTCAAGAGCTCTTCTCCTCCTTAGTATTCCTTGAGATTTTTTTTTTCTTTCTCGTTCTTAAACAACATGGTGGGTTTTATGAGTTGCAACATTCTCCTTAATACTGAGGGAGTAAAGGAAATTGACATCTTCCCATGGATTTGAATAATTATTATTTTTGTGTCGAACTTATCTGTGCATGTTATAGAAAGATTTTCCACACCCTATACAAAATTGCACATAAGGCCTTTTTCCATTTCCCTATGTAGACTTAAAGTCCCCTTTTGCAAATCCTAGAGCTAAAAACATTATTTTTCCACATATACACACCCTACCTATTATACAACATGCGTATATGTAGTTTACACCACTACATCCCATGTACATTGGGATTTGTGCCCAAAATTAAAAAATGGTGTCAGGATTCCATGTCATGTCATGAGATCCACGATCCTTGACCTTCCATATACTGGAAACGTTCCGACTTGGCCCTTAATTTCCTCTTGAAGGCCACAAATGGGCCAAATTCGAGCTATGGAAAAGAGAAGAAGAATTCAACTTTGAGAGAAACGTTACTCTGGAGAAATTATTCACTTCATATTGAGTTTTCATCCCTTTGTCCTTTTAAGTATGAACACATTGTTCATCCCCCAAGCTCTTCCCTACTTGATTAAGAATGTCATTTTCTCTCTTACATTAGCTTGCCTTTGGTTGAGGATTGAAGTGGTGGAGGTCCAACTGGAAGGGACTTAGTTTCTCAATTCCGAACCTTGCCAGCATGGAAGTTTGTAATTCATTCACTTCTGCTGATTACATTTTAATAGAAATACTCTTTTGCGTCCAATTAATATCTTGCAAATATTTGAATTGTTATTCCATGGGCGTATTTGTTATGAATGTTGATGGATTAAGCTATCGAATGTGCTAACATTATATATTATCACCATATGCTTGCATTTCTTGGTTGTTGAGGACAAGTAGCAGGTGTATTGCTTTGAGTCAATTGCTCAAAGGTGGACTTCATTGAACGTTTGGATGAGGTAGGCCTTTTATCTTGTCTTTCTAGCATATTTTTTTATATATCATACCTGATATTAGAGTTGATTTCTGCAGTCATTTCCATCTATTGTGGGTTACCGCTAGCCATAGAGAGATTTTCCTCGCAACTGAATTGGCAACCATACTGGGGAAAGAATATTATTTTTTGGGTTTTGGAGTGTTTTTCTCCTTAGATTGGTCTTGTTTATATTGAATTTCTTGTCATATGACTGCTTGATATCCTTTGTTCATTCTAAGTCTGAATTTCTTATCCTTCTCCTTTTTTTTTTTTGTTTGTTAATTTGTGCGGAACCTGTTGGCAACGCGATTAACCTGTGGCTTGAGAAACCGCGACTCAGGGGTATCTAAGCTGTCAAAATCACCTGGGGATCGCACCCGGCCTGAGCCACACCAACCCTTAACATGGTTGTATTTTTTTGTCCCCGCAGGTTTCGAAATGGCGACTTTAACATCACGGAGTGGCTTAGCAACACACTCCATCACCGACTATCCTACACCTCGGGGACTCTTATCCTTCTCCTTAGTCTGGTTGTGTTTTGACATATATACATAGGTTTTTTTCTTGACATTTGCGTACATACACGTGTTGTCCTTCTGCAAGAGGCATATATACGCGCTTTTCTCTTGAACAGTCGTGTACATCACCCTTTGTTTCTTGGTTGCTGGTTTTGATGGTTGCTGGGTAGGTTTTGATGATTGCTAAGTCTTCTTGGGTCACTATTATGATTGTTAAGTGTCTGTGGAAGGACATGAAACCTTTCTTTGGTTGAATGTTTGGGCCATTCTTTTCTCATCATCCTTTTCATTTGATTGTCCTTGCATATTTTGTTGGATGTTTGCTTCTTGATATCCTTCTTGGTTTTTCTTTGTCTACACACAATAGAGTTTATATATCAAGTTGTTGTTCAATCCTTTCATTTTAATTATTTTATATTAAAAATACAAAAATATTAGGCATTTTACATTGTTGGCATTTGATCTTTTGAGTCTTTATCATTGATCTTAGTACATGTAAAGAAAGATTGCATTTTATTTGGAATTGAAGAACTGAATTGATAATTTCATTTTGAAAAGCATATCATTTATTGGGAATTGAAGTTAGGACTTTGTATTGTATTCATATTTGTTTATTTTACTTGCTGAGTCATAACGTCACTAGTTTCATCACCACACCTTTTTGAGTAAGCAAGGCCAATAAAAGTAACGCTATAATTTAAAATTGATTAGTAACAATTTTATTTTTCTAGGGTGCACAAACTAGCCTAGGATTTGGAGCCTTTGAATAGGATTTTGTGAGTAAACTTCTCCAAGGCTATTAAATCAAAATATGTGTCTAACTAAGGGAGTGGATAAATCCATTGTATAATTGGTAATATCAGGAGGCTCCTCTTACAACATATTTAAGCACGAGGTCATGTGAGGTTGGTTGAAGGGATATCCCCCCGATACCTTTTTAGTGTCAGATATATTTCTAGGGATCTAGTCGTATATGGGGATATTTCTAGTACCCTTACCTTTGTGAGAGGAGGTTATTTCAAGGTTTCGGGATTGTTACCCTGCCCATACGGTGGACCTGACTTACAACTGGTCACCTATGCATTAGTTATACCATGGTTTATTATTTTCTTGACTTAGGTACCACATAGGTTACTTGCAGGGGTTATTTTGCAGGTACCTTGGGTAAGACAAGGGTCGTAAAACACACAACCGTTATGGAGGATTATCTCATAGGGGGGATCTGACTGATTGGTTGTAAGCCCACATGGGCCCTTATAATTGATTCTGATACCTCCAATATTTAGCAGGGAATCTCAGGCCCCTCTTTTGCAAGGCATACCTACTTTAGGGAGGGACAACCCTTTTAGCCACTTTACCCTGTTTGTGTGCATATTGTCATTTTGATTTTATTTTGGTGTGCTCTTTGATTACTAGTTGGCCTTAGGATTTGTTTTATATCTTGAGTCTTGGGCTATCATGGAGCCAAACCATCTTCCCCATAGGTCTCGCTGCTTGTTACAGTTAACACCACATTTTGAGTCTTTGCCTTATGAAGGGCGTAAAGTTATCAAATGTGGTACACACACCTCCACTTATCAGACTTGTGATCATACAAGGATGATTACTAAAGTGAGTCAACAAGATACTAGGATTCATTCAACTCCCATACCTACTATAGTCAATGATACTCCTTCAACACCTTCAACCACAATGGTTGTAGTGCCTGAGGTTCCTATCATCACCTCTGCCCGTCCTATAGTGAATACTCAACCTACAACCATGAACCCTTTTGGGTCTCTTTTTCACTCACCGGGCTATAATGTTTAGTCCATCCCTATGGACTCTAGTCCTTTTTCCTATGGTATGTTGAACTTCACATTGCATTTTTCAAACTCCATCCCAATGGTTGGTACAAATACTAGCATTGGAATTAGGGGCACAACTCCTCCACATACTCCATTCTCGTTTGGTGGTAATCATGTCCCACAAATGACTCCTATCGTTGGAGGTGTTCCTCCTTTTAACCCTGAGTATAATCCTAATTCTTTTGGATGGAGTAACCAACTTGGTGGAAAAGATATTTCTCAAATTCCATTCTTTACACCCACCTCCTCTGTACCAATTCTGACCAACACATTTTTCATGACGAATCCACCATTATCCTCCAGATTCACACCCAGAGTAGGTCAGTTTCATATCTTGGGAAACACCCAACCTGGAGCCACTTTGTTTGGGGGCATTTTTACAACCCTCATCAAAACATTCCTACTGGAATGGTTCCCAACCAACTCCTCATGAATCAATATAGAGGAGGGTCTTACAATCTCAGACAGGTCCATGGTGCTTACCGAAACCCTGGATGGAATGTGATTCCCCAACAATAATATTTCTAGGGAGCTTAGGGCCAGATGCTACAACCTCGTCTCCCTTTTTTGGCCACGCTCAATCTTCCAAACTTGTCTAAGTTAATGAATGACCATGTGCGTCATGATTCATCATGGCCTCCTGTCCCCACTAAGCTTCCTTTAGATATTAAAAAATTCGAGGGTAGAACTGGTGAGGATCCTGGTGATCACGTTACCACTTTTCACCTTTGGTTCTGTTCGAATTCCCTTAATGAAAATTATATTCAATTAATATTGTTCAATGTACCCTTACGGGGGTTACTGTGAAATGGTATATTGAGGTACCTAGGGGGCCATGCGAAACTTTTAATCAGTTGGTTTTAGTCTTCCTCAACCACTTCCAATTTTCAGTTAGTTACGATGATGGCATAGAACTTCTGTCGACCTTTCATCGGGACAAGGCCACTCATATCTCAGACCACATCTAGGAGTGGCGTAGACAAAAGAGGTTGATCAAGGCCTACACACCCCTAAAATTCTTGCTAGAGTGGTTCCTTAAATCTATCCCACCCTATATTTCGAAGGATGTTTCTACATCCAGGGTTACTTCTGAGAAAGAAGCAATTTTTAAATCCCAACCGTTAGATCTTATACATGCTCAGTCTAGGATGTTATACGAGATTCGTCCTGATGCATTGAGGTCAAACTATGACCCTAGACAAAATAACTAGACCTCATGCTGGTGTCATTATAGGCTCCACCAATGTGAAATCGACAGACTCTGTGACAAGCCATTTGAAGGAGTTGTCTCTAAACCAGTCTATAGGAGGGATAACTTTGTCCGTGTCCTCCAATCCCACTCAGTTGAAAGATGTACATTATGTGCAATTGTCGACTAGCCCTAATGGTAACCAACAACCAGGAGGGAATAAAAAGAAAGGACATAATAATAATCATAAGGGTGGGAAGAATAATAACAAACCCAAGGACAATGGTAATAATTAGAGGTCGAATAATAATTCTGGTGAGGGAAAGAAAGAAAGGCAGAAGGTGAAATTTCCCTGTAAGATTTGCACAGATGATCACCTTACCCATTTTTTCCCCAAACTTGTGGAAGCTGCGAGGATTTTATCTCTACCTCCTGTCGTACTGACTAATCCTTTTCCACATTACCAACACATGGCCTCGAGCTCCTCGAATGTCAAAAATGTGGCGAGTGGGATTCAAAACCCACTGACACAAGACAATGAAAATTTATGCATCAATATGGTTAAATATGAGGTTAATGTAGCCACTCAGTCTCGCGATTACAATTCTCCATAGAATGTACCTAGTCTAGAGTCTCCCCCTCCCCCAAAGATTCCCTTATAGATCGAAAAACCATATCCCTCGCTTCATATTCCGAAAGGATTACTCAAGCACTCTACCCATAATCCTAATGCTAGAGCCACCCATAATTACTCTATTGTTGAGGACCTAGGTCAAACCCCTTGTGCGATGTCGGCTCTAGAGGTACTCTAGATGTTTCCTTCACAAAGGAATTCCTTGTTATCTACGTTAGTAGCTCTATATCCTTGTGGCTTGAAAGTTATCAAGTTTTACGTCACATATGTGAAGCCTCGATTTCCTTACCATGTGGCATTCCAAATCCACGTGGGTTAATCAAAGTATACCATCAAGCGTATTGTTGTTGATGAAGGTGCTGCAACATGTGTGATGTCCTTTTTCTGTTGGAAATCCCTCGTCTCTCTGACCCTTTCTCAGTATCAGACCATGTTGACTTCTTTCAATGGTTGTTCCTTCCGCCCTCATGGTATTCTTCCTACCTTTCCATTCCAGTAAGGTAGGAAGATGGTAGAGGTGGATGTCGAGGTGGTTGATGCACCCCTCAACTATAAATTGTTACTAGGACACAATTGGACTTACGCTATGACTGTAATTGTATTGTTTGTCTTCCTTACTCTTTGTTTTCCTCACGATGGGAAGATCGTGATGATTGACCAATTGTCCTTTGCGTATGCTAGCCCCATTTCATATGTTGGACCATCGACCCCCATGATTGACAATTCTTAGTCGACAACTGAGAATATCAGTGTCAGAATGTATTCATACCTTATGGGCACCTTCGAATTCATGGCACCGATTCACCATATTTACACCATGTCCAGTAGGTCAGTTTCGTCAGAGAGGTCCGTTCCTTTCCACAATTCCTATTTTTATGATCCTTGGACCCTACCTTCCTCAACGACGTTTTGTGAAGGTCGGTTACATTCTGGAATGGACATGCCACTATTGGAAACAAAGATTGTGTATCAAGTTTTTATTGACTCTTCTCCCGATCTGGATCATGTTAACATGCAGATGGACAAGGAGGATCCTGTTTTGGAGCCCGTTTGGTCTAATTCATCCTCTTGTTCATGTGACTACGTCAATGAGACTTTGCCTTTGGATGAAGCTATCATTGAGGCCATGAATGATTCCAACACACCCTGGGATGATATGCATCATCACTCTTATTTCCTCCTAGAGATTTCCAAAATTGATCAAGATGATTTTAGATCTACTTTGAGCGAGATAGACAGTCACACCGTAGTACCAATTGATATGAATGAAATTTATGCTGAAGGAAACATGTCGAGTATGTCCCCTACTATCACGATCAATATCTCTCATATCCCTGGAAAGATTGAAAATGTATACATCGATGCGTATTGTTCGCTAGAAAATTTTTTGATCTACACCGAATTCTTCAAGGAATTTCGAGATGTATTCGCTTGGTCATATGAAGAGATGCCATGAGTCGAACCTTGAATTGTCGAACATAAGATTAAAACTTACCTGGATGCTAAGGATGTTCAACAACGTCTTAGAGCTGACAATCCGAGGAAGGCCCTGCTATTAAGGAAGAGGTAGAAAAAATGCTTAATGCTGGCTTTATCTACCCGGTTCCCTTGACTGAATGGGTATCCAATCCCATTCAGTGAATAAAAAGAAAGGAACCATCTGAGTATTCATGGATTTTTGTGACCTGAACAAGGCATGTCCCAAAGAAAACTTCTCGACACCCTTCATCGATCAGATTCTTGATGAGTGTGCAGGAAGTGAAGTTGTTTATTTCATCCACATATTTTTAGGGTATAACCAAATTCAGATTAAACCTGAGGACCAGCATAAGATAGCATTTATTTTCCCTTAGGGTAATTTCACATATTGGAAGATTCCTTTCGGACTTAAAAATGCCGGAGAAACCTTCCATTGAGCTATGACCTTCGCATTTCACGATATCAAACATATAGTCGAAGCTTATCTTGACAATCTTGCTGTTTAGACCCATAAGAGAGTGGATCACCCTAAGCACCTTCGGATAGTATTTGAAATATGTTGCCATTATCACATTCGGTTGAACCCTCATAAATGCATCTTTTGTGTTAAGTCAGGTCATCTTCTAGGATTTTAAGTATTTGAGACTGGGATCATTGTAGATCTGTTAAAGGTTGAGGCAATACTTCGATTGCCTCCCCCCCACACTATTCGCCAACTTCAAGGTTTACAAGGAAAAGCTTACTTTTTACGATGGTTTATAGTGAACTATTTAAATATTACTAAGGGTTTCATGCATCTCTTGAATAAGGACACTCCTTTTATCTAGGATGAGTGATCCCATGAGTCCTTCGATGCTTCGAAGAAAGCCTTGGTATCGACGCCTCTGTTGAAGTATCCAAACTACAACAGAGATTACTTGCTTTATGTCGCCACGTTCAAAGAGACGATTGGTATGGTGTTGGTTTAGGAGGATGATGAGCTTCGTGAGCATGTCATTTACTATCTTAGTCAAAACTTAGTCGGCCCTGAACTCAAATATTCTCATGTTGAAAATATAGCTTTAGTTACCGTTCATGCAGTCCAACGATTATGAAATTATATATTTCTTTGAAAAACTACCGTGGTTTCCAATGTCAATCCATTTCAATACGTCCTTACAAGGCGTATCATAGGGGGAAAGTACAATAAATGGATTGTCATTATACAAGAGTTCGATCTCAATTTTTCTTCTGCAAAGTCCAAAAAATAATTAGTTTCTGCACAGTTAATATCTGACTTCCCTCGATTAGACGAGGATGTTATTCATGTTGATTCATTTGCGGATGAACACATTTTCCTTGTCTCTTCCTTAGACCTCTGGTATGGAGACATTGTTCTCTATCTTCAAACTTTGAAGTTACCTCAACATCTCTCGCGAGATGACCGACGACATATATGATACCAAGCTAAGAATTACCTTATCGTCAAAAACACTTTGTATCATCGAGGAGTAGATGATATATTACGTCGTTATTTAACTCATGAAGAAGTCAGGTCTGTTCTAAACAATTTCTATAGTGGGGCTTGTGGTGTTCATCTATCCGGGCTTGTGACAG
Organism: Picea glauca; assembly: GCA_000966675.3. Classification (NCBI taxonomy): domain Eukaryota; kingdom Viridiplantae; phylum Streptophyta; class Pinopsida; order Pinales; family Pinaceae; genus Picea; species Picea glauca. The sequence continues at coordinate 634,553 of JZKD02S1677414.1, forward strand.
CCCAGAAAATTTTGTGAGCCGGTTATTTTTGGTCGTCTATATTTAAATATTGTGTTGAAGCAGTTAAGAAGTGTCACCCCTTCCAGGTGTTCACTCGAAAATGTGCTTGCATCCATCCCCTCTGTTGTGGGAAAATTATACCCTACGGACTAACAAGCTAGGGCTTAAACTTGCATGCAGATCATGACCCTTAAGAAATTACTTTTAACCTTCTACCCCAAAACTAAAACCCTTTTTCACATGCAAACATGGAAAGAACCTACTAACCTTTTTTTATCGACGTTTGGTGTAGATCCTCCGTTGCGCTTTTATCTCCTTGCTTCTGCTTCTCCTTCCAAATACGATTCTACAATCAAGACAAAACACTACACATGCATGCTATTGTTCTACTAGAGGGTTAGAGAGTAAGAATAAATCAAATAAAAACATATAAGACTCGTGCATTGGGATGGGAAAAGTTCTCTTTATTAATCTCAAGATGAATCAACTTACAATGATAATAGAGATCA
>JZKD02S1677414.1:647538-684599 GCA_000966675.3 Picea glauca
GAGCTAGGGTTTTGGACGAACTCTCGGCCATGCATGGCTGGGAGTTCCAGTTAACTGACCCAAAGATTTTCGTTTCGTCGGCAACTTTCCTATTTTTGTGCTTTGTTAGGTAAACACGGGCTATAGTGGGCTAGACAACGTTCCAACGCGTGTAGTATAAGGCCTGCCAGCATTCCAACGTGCCCTGTAATGGGTTAGGGCGCGGGTTACTTGATTTAAGAGGTTTTTCAAGATTTTGTTCAGCATGGCCTTGGAAAGGAAGGGATATAAGTTGGCCTGATGCCAGGTAAGCATGTATGGTGCAATTTAGGGTTATAACACCCTCTCCATCCAGTCATTACCGTCAGTCCCTTCACCAAGTGGGGGGTGGCCTTTGTGGATTGAAACCCAACTTCGTCTGGGGGGTGTTGGCACATGGGCATACCCAGGGTTCTTATCTAGTAGTGCACCAACAAGCCCTAACTACTGGCCCTTTCAGCAACACCCACGAAGCAGATGTAGTCTCACCCAATAGGGGGTTGCAGGAAATAGGTGTCTACAACCAAAGGAAATGCAAGCAGATTCAAAGGAAAAACACACATAGATCTAGTTATTCTTTATCTCCTTTAATCCTACTATGCGAACTATATCTTAGATCTAACAAAATGATGCAATAACAGAATCACAGAAAGAAAAAGAACACAACATCAATCACACAGAACAACAAGATATACATGGTTCACCCGCTCCCTAGGGATACGCCCACATAACTACGTTTCTTGATATTATATGAAAACATATAGTTCTATCTGTGCACTTAGCTTGCATATCTCTCTCTTTCTCTTCTTTTCTCCCCTCCCTGCATGCCCAGCTGTAGGGTTGATCTTCACACCCAGCTGAAGATCTTCCAATGCAGACTCTCTCTCGACACAATACTTCCCTTACGCACCAATACTCACTCTCTTAACCCACAATGACAAACTCAAAACCAAAAATGAACAAACAACTGGTGACGAACCCCTCTTCTCTCATATAGGTCCTTATTTATACATTTTGTGACAATGTCTAGGTATCAAAACCCTAGATCGAAAACCCTAGGTGTCTAAAAGCCGAGGTCAACTTGACCCACGTTTTCAGGGATTTTCCAGCCCGTATTTCCTTCTTTTCCGCAAGGTGCTCCAAAGCAACCGTTGGTGGATTTTTTCGCTTGCTGAGTTGTCCACGATCCATCTTCCTTGCTTATCTATCCTCCTCTATCTTATCGTTCAATGACTCATTTTCCCTTACTTCACTCCTTGTTTTCTAATTCTTTGACCACTTCGACCCAATGTCAGTCAATGTGTCTTTCGCGCAATTCGTACTTCGTCTTTCTTCTTTAATATTCTCCTTCTTCCATAAACAAGGGCCAACAGGCCCCCAACATTCACATGTGACTCATCCCGAGGAACTGCAGGTCTGAACCATCTGTTTACTTCATCTTCAGACTATGTGGAGCAACCTATGCGTTCTTCTCTATCCCTCCCTTCCTTGTGTAGACTATCTTTTCTGTGTCTAGTACCCAGTTTCAACTGCACTTGGTACCTAGACCCTTCTTATTATGATTTTACTAAGAGCTACGAGGTAGCTGGTTGTCATAGTACAATTTCAACTAGCTCCCATTTATCAAACCTTTCTTCCATTCTCCATTCAAAGTCTTCAACTATGCATCTCCTCCTTCTGTAACATAGGAAACCTCATATGGCCCAAGCCAATGTGTCTTGAACTTCCCTGGATGCTTCATGAACTTACTGTCATATACCAATACCGGATCTCCTTGCTTAAAGGATTTCTTCTTGATATGTATGTCATGGTATACCTTTTCTCGTTCGTTCTATACCTACTGATGGAATCCTGCAATAAACCTGTCTTCCTCTAGTTCCACCAACTACGCAAGCCTGTTTTGCACAACTCCTATGTCATGCATATCTGTAAATGCTGCAATTCTTATACTAGGAACCAAATATTCCATAGGTACGATTGCTTCTAGGCCATAGAATAGATTAAAGGGAGTCTGCATTCTCATCTTCTTGCAAGTGGTTCTATAGGCCCATAATACTGCTGGTACTCTCAAATCCCAATCTTCCCTGTTTACACTGCAAATCTTCGTCAACATTGTCTCCAAGATCTTATTGAAAGATTCAATTGTACCATTCGCTTGTGGGTGGTAAGGTGTGCTCTTCTGATGATGAACTTCAAATTCCTGAGTCAAGGCCTCAATAGTCTTATTAATAAAATGTGTACCTTTATCACTCATAAGGATCTTCGAGCATCCAAATCTGGTTATGATATCATCAAATATGAATCACCCAGTTGTAGTTGCACTACAGTCCTTGACTTCTCTTGCTTATGTTTTCAAGGGGATCTTCATTTCTCCCATGGGCCCTTTAATGCCCTTCATGTCGATGAACTTGGTTGGAAACAATTCATGATATTCATGCAATAATTTTGTGATCTTATCAATAGTGGCATCATTCGAATAATCTCCAACGTTTGCAAGCTTAGGTGCTTTCTCTATCCCAATATTAACTTTCTTGATTTTGATTGGCTGTCCAATAAAAGGTAATTCGACTCCTGGTCCTTCTATGTCTCTCTGTCCTTTTGTTTATGCAATGTTTACATTCCTAGGATCATCACCTTCATCAACAGTGATATTGTAACAACCTTGCAGTTTCTGAAGAGGTACAATTCATTCATCCTCTTCTTGCTCAACATGGAGGTTAGGTGCCTCCTCGAATACTTTCTGTCTTACCACTTATAGAGCTTGATCTACTGTGGAGTAGTGACTCTCAAATAAAAATGTAGCTACAAAGTTTAGAGTCATACCGTACCAATCTGCAGTGGTGAGGCATAGTTCTACTTGAAGATACCAATTGATAGGCATTGTGTCCAAAGTGTTTATGAATTTATGCACCCACTATTCCTGAGGAATGTTGCTCCAGGCATCCTCACAACTTTGCACATGTTCCTTCGGATAGCTTTGACCTGTGTATCTAACTTCACACCCTTCGGCATGTTCTGAAAAGTGCACTATCATCAAAGTGTGATATTTCACCCACTCTGTGATGTTATTTTTGTGTGTTCTCCACCATCTCGTTGGAATTTATTTCAAGGCCTCATCTAGTGCCAACAACCTCTGTTGTACTGGTACAATTTCTTCAAATTCTAACAAGAATGTTTCTAAATGATTTAAACCATCAAATGTGGGTAGATTTCTTACTTCTGTGCCAATCCAACGAACTTCCCTGGTCAATCTAGCACATCTCCATCCAGAAACGTCATACATTTTTTTCTGCCAATTCTTTAGTGCTTCTTCCGAATCTGATGAGCATGTGCTGTCACTTCGCCAGCTTAAGTTCCCATTTTCTGTAGGATTAATGTAGTCTTGTTGTCTTGCTACCAATTTATATATATTCTCTAGCTCGTATGCATGGTCTTCTTATCTGATGGGTTCTGTGTATTTGCGACCTTCATCAGGATCAAGAGGCGCAATGAACCTAAGGCCATCGCCTTCAAATGTCATTCTTATTTTATTTAATTCAACCACAGTCGAATTGTTAAAATCCCAATCAATGCCTAACAACGCAGGATAAAGAGAGCGATCACCAACTATCTTAATCACCTTGAAGTCTGCAAACATCCTTACCCCGTTGATGTCCACAGGGACATGCTCTAGTCTTCCAAAGGGGCTTACTGCCTGCTAATTATCCATCCTAAGCCTGATAGGGGAATAAATTAACTTAGGTTTTCCCATCAGTGCCCAGGTCTGCTTCGTCATAACATTGACCTCTGATCCCAAGTCGAGGACCACATAGTCTATGTCATAATCTCCAATCTGATCATTAAGGTGTAGTTCCTTATTTTTCCTTCTCTTTTTTGGTACTTGATGTACTGCCCTATTCAATAAAGGGTCTACCCTATCGATCTCATACTATCTGATCAAATTTTGTAGTTCTTATACAACTCTTTCATCCTTAATCAAATTAATGCAAGTACATAAGAATTCCATAATCTTGCTTAACTCTTTTCCTTCTCCAAGTGATGCAGACTGATAAAATTATATAGGCCTTCCACATTCTCTCACTTAAGGTCGTGTCTTTGATGAAGAAGCCTGGTCTCTTCCAAATTTTCTTCTTGCCTCTTCAAATGTCTTCTTTTCTTTCCTTGGATCAAACACTTGTGTCTTCTTTGTAGCTCTTTTGAACCTTGATTCTTCCATCATCTTCCTTGGGGTCACTCTATCTTCTCCTATAAAAATGCCCCCTCTAGTAATAAAAATGACTCTAGGATACTCTCCTCGAGGTTCTACTGAGAGTAATTGTACTTTCTAGTTTTCTCCTCATATCTCCTGGAGTTTCGCTAACAATGTTGGAAAATATTCAATAACATGTTCAAATGAGTTGCAGTAGATGCAAGTGGTACAAGGGTTCTGACAGTCCCTTGCCAAGTGTCCTAGTTGTGCACAATTATAAAAAATGATCTAACCTCGGCCTCGACCCATGCCTCCTCCTCATCCTCGTCCTTTGAATCCACCATGAGGGTTGAATTTTCCTCTTCCTGGAGAGTTAAACTATGTAGTGTTTCCCTCCTGCTACACTTCTCCTTGAATCCTATATGTATCCATTGATCTTTCATGCAAGAGGTCATAAGCCCTGCAATCCTTCTGATCATGCCCCACATATTTACAGAATATGCAGTAAAGGTTGGTAGGTGTCTCGACATATTTTTGCATGTGATATCTTTCACCAGGGCGATGTCTATTTATACATACCTCGCACTAGGGTAGAGTAACCTGCTTCAAAGGGCTCGGAGCTCTAGAAGCCAAGTACTCATGAAATAGGGGACAATGCTCCTTATCATGGCCTTCTGATTTTCATCTGATACACCAAATGTCTTCTTTTTTTATATTTTTCCTTGGATTTCTTCATATCTTCGACCTGCAGAGATAAGATAGTTAGCTGACTCAAAATTTGACTCATACCCGAGATGGATTCTCCCATAGGGGCTGATTCTAGCTTCATGGTGATCTCCAATGCCTCATCCTGTGAAGCAACCTTCTATTGCATCAGAGGAACTCTGATGTGTGGTAGGAGGGAAACAATGAACCATTCCTTCTTCTTCTCATCTGGGATCTGAAAACTCAAATGACCTGTCAAGGTCTTAAACCTCTGATCAAACTCCCAAATAGGTTCATCTACTCTCTACTTGATTTCTTTCAGTTCGGTAATACACTGCAACTCTGACTTGGATTTCTTGAATTCTGCACTCAACACAGTCTTGATGGTATTCAACAGTTTAGGCTGTGTAATCGTTGTATAAAACTTCATATACCAACTCAGTGCGTGGTCTCTCAAGGTAGTACTAAATTGAGCTCTCTTAACTTCTTTGTCATTGAATTGCTTAATACTTCATACACCTTCGCATAAGAACTAGTGCTACTCAGGATCTTTGGATCCATCTCCTCTAAATATAGGTAGCCTCCATTCATCTTCCATATATATCCCTAGGTTTATTGACTGAGTATGTACTGAACTGCTGGTAACATTTCTCTAAGTGCTCTAATAACTCTGACTACTCTAGTTACTTAACGTTGTGTTGATGGGCGAAATTGAATGCTCGCCAACTGGAAGATTGGATCCGGTTTGGGGTTGTCTAAATAACCCAAGCCGTTTGGGATGATCCACCCTGACCGGTTTAGCGGCTCCGTTAGCCGAGCTAAGTCCTAGGAAAACGAAAGAAAACTACACTAAGAAACTAATCTAAATGAAAACAATAACTAAGCAAACTAGAAACAAAACTGATATATATATATATACAGTTTACTGTCTAATAATATACAATAATAATCCTATGAAATCAAATGTTCAATTATCAACATAATTAGATATAACTACAAATGTACAATATTTACAGATTACAGATTTAAATGAAAACCTGCAAAAATCATTTGCAAGCTGTCCTAAGACAACAAAGCTATTATTTTTTGATTTTTATAATCTTTTATGAGAAAGAAATCAAACAAAACTATCTAAGCTAAGAAACTAAAATAATAATTCTAACTATAAATCTATCTAGACTACTTAAATAACGAAATCATATCTTGAACCAATTTCAAAACAAACTATAATCGATTTAGCCAGGTCTTTCATACAAACTCAATAGAGAAAAAATATGTCAGTCTGAACTTAACATAATCGTTTTTAAAAATCAAAACTAACAGAGTCGTTTTGCAAATCAATAGATTACGTTGTATTTGTCAAACTAATCTTTGATATTGATGCATTGCATACATGAAAGACCATGCTAATCCAAGCATATAGAATCATCTCAAAATCAAGCCAAAAGAAATGAATCGAGCCAGTTTGGGGCCGGCACAATCGTTATGAAAAATCGTATCAATCAAAACATAGCTACACGATTTTAGGAAACAAATCTTTTATATAGGTCGAATGCAGTCATAATCCAAATGAAAATATTTATTCAAAACGAAACCAAATCGTTTCTAGTAAATTGAAGTCAACAGGATTGTTTTGAATCTATTGAATAGAACCAAATGAAAGCAAACCCAATTGACTACCCTTGATTCAAACGTACAGAAATGTTTCAAACGCAAACCAAACAGAATAAAAAATAACTCAATCATTTATATTAATCAGAGAACAATAAAATCACACAGCCAAATCATAGCTATATTTGATTTTAGGAAAATGAATCGATGCAAACAAAAATAGTTTATGCTAATTTCAAACGAAATCTTTCATGCTAATCCAAAATAGAAAAACGAAATCATTTCTGGTAATTGGAAGTAAACACAATTGTTTTTAATCTATTCAAGCAAACAGAACTAACCAATTATGCTAGTCGAAACCAAATCATACAAAATAGATGTGGAAAAAACCATACCTGGGCTGTAAGAAAAAAAATTCGGTCATGATAATTTTGAATTGAAAAAGGCCGTTGTTGCTTCGACATTTCTGAAGACAATTCAACCGGTGGTTTTTTGTTTCTTCTCGTTGGCCTGTAACCTGTCGTTCTCCTTTGACAGGACTATCACCCGTTCCTCTAATGATTTGATATTAAAATGCAACAGGGGAATGTCAGTGTAATAATGTTCAAGCCAGGAATTACATTAGGTACATGGTGAGTGATCGGGCTTTGGCACCATAGGAGAGGGTTTGTTCAAGTTACCAGGGGTTTCCTTGTGCAACTTGATTCCCGGGTAGTTTGGGTTGTTTTTGAGGCACGAAGGTAAGTTAGAAACATAGTCATAGGGTTCCTTAGAGCATAGGCCATGAGAATAGGGGTATTCCTCAGTCAAGAATCATTCAATTTCGGAGTCTGAGTCCTCGCTCAACACTATTGGCTTCTGGTCAACATTTTGCTTGGGTTTGTTCCTAGCACACCTCGATACCCATCCTGCGTCTTTCTTTCCCCTACTGTTGACAGTAGTATCACTTCTACCTTTCTTCCTCACAGGCTTCTTGACGGCCTTAGTATTTTCTTTAGCACATGGGTCAGTCATGGTATCGGGTAGGTCCATGTCGGGGCTATCCGAGGGTTTGACAGGGGGTAGAAGGATATGAAGTGGCACGACTGGTCTAACCAATGTTTCAATAACCACTACCTTGTCCACTTGGACAGACTCGAGAGTGGCAAAGCCATTCCTAGATAGGAAGGCTTGCCAACAGTCACCACTAAGGCTTAAATGGTGGACGATAATGAGTTTGATCAAGCAGTGATGAAAAAGGCTGCTATCAGCCTTCTCACGCTTGAATCTTTTGGACATCTTGTACAGACTACGTAAAAGATAATGTGGCATATTCAGAGGGTAGCCTATAAAATTCATCAATAACCAAATATGATACAGAAATACCAAGCCATAACGACCTTCGCAGGTCACAAACTGTTTAACAATTGCCAAAAGGTCATGCCACCTGGGTTTGAGGGTAGTGATAGGCATACCTCTGTCACAAGAAACAATCTTTCTATATGTGAATAGGAGTGGCCACGACACCTAGTCTACTTTGGAATTTTTAAACCACCTTTTCCCTGTAGCTGGTAGTCCTATAGCCGAGATTAAGAATTCCTCATTTAGCTCGAGTTGTACGTCTCCGACCTTAGCCCTGCATCCATCGAAGGTGAGGGAGAATTGTTGGGAAACCGAAAGGTTGAAACCCTCAAACCTTTGGATAAACACCAGCCAGTCACCATTTTCCAAATCTTGATGAGCATTGTCGAACAGCAGGAGTGTTTGGCTACCATTTGGCTCTACATGCACCACAGGTTCCATAGACGGGGGCACACAGTGAGCAGGGTGAACGCACAAGGGTTTGGTCAGGGTAAACGCAGGATCGAATAGCTCACATGCTTCCCCAAAAACCAACAGGGGTTACCCGGGATAAGAGGGAGGCATTAATGCCTGAGTGTCCGAGGGTGGTGGAGCTAGATTAGCCCATGCAAAACAGTCATTTCCCAAGTACAATCGACGACGCATATGGTGATTCAAATTGCAATGTCAATAAAACAACCAATGAAAAATATGATGAGTCGACTCGGGTGTTTGCATAAGCATAGTGTTTGCATAGTTTTAAAATCAAAACAATATTTTGAATAAGGATTCGACCATAACACTTATGTATTGCATGAAACTATTGAATTAGGGGTCTAATCATCATGTCAATGTTTTCATGGAACCAATGAGTTAATAAAATCGATGAAAGACTATAGCACATCAAACCACCAATGTATTAAGGACTCAATGACAGTCATCATTATATCATCACAATATTATAAAAATGTAATCATATTAACAACAACAGAATGCCAAATGAGTAAAGATCTTGGTATCTTGCCAACTGTGCGACTATAATTAAATTGGAAATGCAATGAACACATAGACAAGAGTAACCAAAATAATCCAAGGACGATTTTAATGTGACTTTGAAATCAAAGTTTTCATGCTTGCAGTCATGAAAACAAGAACAAAGGCAGGTGTTCAAATGCGCAAAATAGTAGCTTTGTTTTATTCAGAGATTGCAATCAAGGGTTGCAAAACAATGGTGTAGGCAGCTTATAGGATAAGGTAAAAATGCGAAATGGCTGCCAACAATGGCGACACACTGGTAGAAGCAGTTATCTCTACCAAAAGAACAAATTCAGATTAGGATAACAGGAATAATTCAAACTCAAAAACAACCGGAAAATTGTTTAAACATCATCATTGATCAAATATTCCAGCAATGTTTAAAGGATGAAAACTGATAGCAGTCTTAAGATAAGCGAGCCACGATATTAAAGATAAAATCTCCAATACTGTTGATAGAGCCACTACTGCCAGCAGGCGTCCATAGCCTCGATAGGGTTTCCATTTAACCCACTCTGATATCCGTGTCCTACCAAGAAGTTCCAGATCAAAATAAAGGACATTTTAAGGTCAGAGGTTTCATATTTGCAAATTTTCATATACCTGGCATTGCTTCGCTGCCAGCAGGCCTGTTTAGTACCCCAACAAAGTTGTCGTTGCATCATGCATGCATTTACCTGCTTCCAGCAGACCTATTCAACATCCCGACGGGTTTACAAGCACTTCCCACAGATCTTTTAATGATTTATTTTGTTTTTTAAAGATATATAGTTGAGCAGGGTGATGTTGAAAATTATGATATTTTAACATATTTTTTACAGACCTCAATAGAATTTTTTTAGAACTATCCTTCATTAAGATCCAGAGATGGTTTATTTACAGAACCGACCTTCTAAAGACTAAGGCAGGGAGACATCTTCTGAGTCATTCCCTTAAGGAACAGGGACAACATGAGAAGATAATAGATGATCGTGACAAGCTTTACTCATAGATCGAAATCAATTAACTTCTTTCAAACAACAGTCTTTTCAACACAGAAGTAAATTTCAGAAGTATATAATTGATGTTTACACAATTTTTCAGCAGTCATTTTAGTGAAAGAATTTTCTGTTTTCTTTGTTTGATCAGTTCCAAAATTCAGGTGTGCGTATTTCCAAAAACAAAACTGACAAGCATAAAGGAAAAAATCAAAAGCCAAAACAGTAAAATAAAAGCAAACAAAAGAAAAATATGTACATAGTATACAAAGGGTTGTCATCAAGCGAAATATCTTTTCAGAGCTTGGCCATTCACCGGATAGGTGTCAGGATGCTCCTCTAGATTCTGCAATCGGAAAGAGCTGGGACCCAATTTCTCAACAATTAAAAATGGTCCAAGCCATAAGTTTTGAAATTTCGTGTGCTCTCCCTTTCCCTCATGCGGTTTGTCCCATTTCAAGACAAGGTCGCCTACTTCGAAGTTCCTATCAGAGGCGGAGTTGGAATCAAACCAGCTTTTGACCACTAGTTGATGATGATCTAACTTACATTTAGCTTGAGCTCTTACCTCTTCTAGTTTCATTAAGGCGTTAATTCGGTTTTCCAAAGGGGGACAGTCTTCTTCTTGAATTTTCTGTGATAACTATAGTGAGGGAAGAAGAATGTGTGGTGGCAGAATTGCTTCTTTACCATAAACGAGAAAGAAGGGAGAGCTACCTATAGTAGTTTTCGGTGTTACCCTATAATCCCAGATTGCGTTTAACAGAGCATTATGCCAGTTTTTGTGATTTTCAGATACCGTTCTCTTGATAATTTTAATCAGATTCTCGTTTGTTGATTCTGCCAATCCATTTCCCTAGGGGTAATAACTAGCATAATACTTCAATTTAATTCCTTTTTCTAAAGCGAACTCTCTCATCTCAAGAGATGAAAAATAATAAGCGTTATCGAATACTAAATAGTTGGGAATACCAAAACGAGTAATAATATTCGAATTTAAAAAGGCAATTACCTGACTGGTATTCACAGTTCTTAATGCGACAGCTTCAAACCACCTGGTGAAATAATCTGTGGCTGTTATGATAAAATTATGCTACTGTGAGGATGGTGGATTGATTGGACCTATGATATCAAGGCCCCACTGCTGAGAAGAAGAGTCTACTGAGACAGGCTGGAAAGGAAAGGCCAGTTTTTGTAACCGCCTTGATGCTTTTTGACAAATAATACATTTACGAAACAAGGCATGGGCGTCTCTAAAAATTGTGGGCTAGTAACAACCAACTCTCAAAACTTTATGGCAGTGGTTTCACCACCAAAATTCCCACCAGCTTCTCCTGCATGCAACTCTAGTAAGACTTTTTCTACTTCGTCTTTCTCAAGACAACGCATCAGTATGCCATCAAAATTTTGACGAAACAAAATACCATTAATAAAATGAAAGGAGGTAGAATTTAATCTCAACGCTCTTATTTTAATGGGATCCAGGTGACGGGGGGCTGACCCATGTTCAAGACAGAATTTTATATCATCATACTAGGGATTGACAGAGTTTTGTGCACAAAAGATTTCATTTTGATTGTGTTGTCCTAGGTTTGACATATCGTTTTCTTCTTGCTGTCCTGCTACTCAATCAAAAACTAACTTTCATAACCCTTGGCCTCTCACTATCCGAGATGGGGTAATTTCTATGTCATACTCCTACAAGGAGGTAACCTAGTTCGCCCTCTTTTCACCTAGTTCTTTTTGCACTAACAGGTTCCTGACGGCTGGGTAAGGGACAATAATTTTCGTCCTAGATTTCAAAAGATAAGACCAGAAGTTCTTGACTGCTTTGAAAACAACGTAGGCTTGCTAATATACCGATGGGTAATTAAGTTCAACGCCTTTGAAAGAAGATCTCATAAAGGCAATGTGTACTTCATTGTTTTCAACATTCTTTTGAGTTAGGACTGCAGCGTAGGAGCGGTCAGAAGAAAAAGTGTAGAGTGTGAAATCTTGCGAAAAGTCGGGACTCATGAGAGAAGGAGCGTCTATTATGGCCTTTTTTATTGCATTAAAAGCTATATTTTCTAAGGGTCCCCAATGATACTGTGCGTCTTTCTTAATTAAATTCTGTAAAGGTCTGGCCATTTCGGAGAAACTAGGGACGAATCTCCTCACGAAGTTTATCTGGCCTAAGAAAAACTGCATAGACTTTTTGGATGTAGGAGGGGGAAGTTTCGAGATGAAATGAGTCCTTTCGGGGCCAATAATCATCCCTTTGCTTGACACAATAAATACTAAGAGTTTACCTTGTTTTATCGCGAAGATAGATTTTTTAAGATTTAAGGAAATGTCGTATTTACGACATCACTGTAAAACAACTCTTAAATGAGCTAGATGATCGGTTTTGTTTTTAGAAAATATAGTAACATCATCTAAGTAAACTACGACAGACTGATTGATTAAGCCTTGAAAAGATATGTCCATCGCTCTCTGGAAAGTGGCACCGACATTAATCCATCCAAAGGGAATTTTTCGATAAGCATAGGTGCCCCATGGAGTGCGGACGGTAGTTTTAAGTTGGTCTAGAGGAGACATCAGGACTTGGTTGTATCCTAAAAAACCATCCAATAAGGATAGCCTTTTAGAACCAGATACTTGTTGAAGGATGTGTTGCATGGGTGGGACAGGGTAGTTGTCTTTATCAGACGCTCTATTAAGGTTTCGAAAATCGACGCATAGTCGAATTTCCCCACTTTTCTTCCGGACAGGGACAAGGTTAGAAACCCATTGAGTGCTCCTAATTGGGAAAATTATCTTCGCATTCAGGAGTTTATTTAATTCTTTTTTGATGGTCGGTTCGAGCTTAGGGTGCATTTTTATTAATTTTTGTTGAAAGGGTAAGGTCTGGGGTTTCATAGGAATGACGTGTTGTATGATGTTGGGGTCGAAAGTTTTAAGGTCATCATACGTCCACGCAAAAACATATTTAAATTCTTTGAACAATTTAATAAATGCATCTTTTTCTTGTTCAGAACACCCCACCCATAAATTAATGCACTGTGGATTATCATTAGTTCCTAAGTTTACTTTTTCATATGATAACGAGGAACTATTGGTTTTACAGTTGACCGATTTTTTGAATTTATCTTTAAGATCGTAAAATTTCTCTAATCTAACTACAAATTTAGGGATCGAATTTACTATGTCCGATGAAGATTCAGGAGTTCTCGGATCTGGTGTTACCGTGAAATCGCGCAAATTGTCGTCATGAGTGAATTCATCGATCACCGCACCTTGAAAAGTTTCTTCCATATGAAGGAAGTTGATAATCTGTTGATCGTCGTCGAAGACTCTCCAATTCGTGATGTTGTCAGGAACGGATGGCCTGAAAAATAGTTCAATGAAGAATGCATCCAGGGACAAGCCTTCTGCAGGAAAGAGTTTGGAAGCTACGTTAGCTAATAGATCAGCTTCATAATTATTCAATCTAGGAATATAATTTATATTGAAAGCAAAAAATTTAGTCATTAAATTCCATACCTCAGATTGGTAGCTTTTAAGATGCGGAGATAGACAGTGGATAGAATCTCTTACCTGTCTAACCACGATTTCAGAATCGCCAAAGACATCCAAGTTTTGAATGTTCATATCTAAATATTTTCTAAGGCCCTGCAGTACAGCCTCATATTCTACTGTGTTATTAGTACATTCAAATTCTAACCTACATGCAATCAGGGTTTTGTTACCTGAGGGATCAATAATAACGCAGCCTGCACTAGCTCCTTCTTTGGACTTTGACCCGTCGAAATAAAGAGACCAAATTTGATTTTTATCGGGTGCATGAGACCATTGTGTAGAAGCTGTTGGCTGCACATATGCTACAATCTCAGATTGTTGTTCTGGGTTGGTGATAGCTAAAGTCTCGGCCATGAAATTGCCGAAAAAAGGTATCCATCCCTTGTATTTCGGGTGAATCGACAAAAGGTGTAAATGGTTCGTTGGGATCATTCAAATCTGTGACCGTGAACTTAAGGTAGCGTTCACGATTTACCTTGATTTTGTTGGGCTTTCCATTCTCTGGAAGCCACAGGTGAGACCAATCTGTCGCGAAATAGTCGTGTAGCTGCTCTGACCAGTCCCTGCTTAGAAACAGACCATATACTTCTGGAATATCCACAACAATAATATCAATAACTTGATGAACCTTGGGGTTAGACGACAATCTTATAAGCACATTCCTTAATTCGCCTACAACTTTAACATTGGTTCGATCAAGTTGGATGATTTTTAAAGTGGATGGTTCAAATTCAGCATTAATATTCTGACATACAGACCATGGAATCACATTGGATGATGCTCCTAAGTCTACCATACAATCGTGCACGTTTCTATTAAAGATTTCGAAAGTTAACAAAAATGGAGGTACATTTCTACGAGTGCTAAGGGTGGTAGCTTGTGGTTTTTTACTCGCAGTTTCTAAAGATACTTTATCTACATTATTTACATTATTTATAGGAAGGCTTCCTTTATCATGAGGATCAGGATCATTCTTAGTGGAAGTCTTCTGAGGAACTTTTTTCGGAACAACCTTGTTTGAATTACCATTTTTTCTATTCTCTGCGATGTTCTGTAACATTTTTTGTAGTAGAAATGGAAATTTTAATAACTCATAAACATAAATGTTATCCCTTAACTTTTTAAGATCTTCAACTAAATCATAATCTAAGTTTGGGTTTACATGACTCTGTTTAGTCTCAACTGGTTTAGATTGCTTTGGGGGCAAAGTCATAGTGTTTTCGGAAGAAGGTTTGTTTACTGTCTTACTCCTAGTATTAGAGGGATGAACTGTCTCAAAGTTAGCTTGAAAGATGCTATCCAAGAAGTGTCCAAAAATGTTCAGAGAAGATTCTTCTTCTTGAACTGTCTCTTGTTTGAACACCTCCTCAGGAATCTTAGGAGGCATCAAGTTATCCTGGGCTTCTAGAATTGTTTGAAGGGTGTATTGCAGACTTTCTAGATTAAGGTCTTTGGTAGTTGGATTAGGTCGGTTGGTGGGAAAAGGCTTCCTGAATGGGGGTTTGTAAGGCCCTTTGCTCGAAGAAGCTTCTTCGACCGTCCTCTTCAAATATATAACTTGATTTGACAGTTTTTGAAGGACTTTAGTTAGGTTTTCTAAATCAGATCTTTTAGGTTGTGTTTTACTTTGAGCAGGTCTAGGGAGGATTTCGATCTTCTTTTTGGAATATGAACTAGTTTATGTTTCATTGCTAGTAGTGTCTTTCAAACTAAGGATGTCTTTTTTAATCTGGCTGGCCTCTTCGAAGGCCTCTAACAACATGGATTTCTTAGATCGTTTAACCCAAATGGCTATACTTTGATGCAAGGCTTTAGCATAGTATGCTATGATAAGATTCTTGGTAGGCATTGAGTCCGTAGGGATTCGGTTCTTAAGTGTTAAGAATATTTGATTAAAGTATTTAATTTTCTATTTTGGGTTCATTATTAAGCTAGAAAGCTCCATAACTAGAACTTCTGGAGACTTATCATCTCCGAACTTTTCCAAAAATCATGACTCAAACTTTTCCCAAGACACGATGGTATGGGGTTGCTGGGCAAAGTATCATGTAGATGCATTACCCTCGAAAGTGTAGGGGAACAACCTACAGGCTACGTCTTCGTGCTCGACATTATGGAGTCTTATGGCTAACATAAACTTTTTAATGTGATCTTCTGCGATCTGTTTAGAGTCAGGGTCAAACTTGGGAAGCCACTTCTCCAGATGTTTGGGTAAGGGATGTTGAGCCCCAGGTACGGCTACTGCATCCTGGTCGAGCCAAGGTCTGGCAGGATTGTTCTGGTTGGCCATTGGTGTAGGTGGTGTGGAAGGTTGAGAAGGAGAAATTCCTTCGTCAGAAGAGTCTTCTTCCGAAGAAGAAGGAGATGATGGAGGTGGTGAGGGAGGTATTCCAGATCCCCCTGCAGAAGGAGTGAGGATTGGATCTGTAGGATTCACAGTGAGGTTAGTGCCTCCGAGTTTTTCTCTGATATCAGAGAAATCTAAAGGTTGGTCCAAAGGTCAATTTGGTTTCCTTAAACGGGCTAAGGCACTATGCGTTCTTAAGAGAGATTGGCGGACAATCTCTTGTATGTGACCACCTGTAGGATTTGGGGTTGCTGGTTCGACTGTGATCCGTGGATCATCGTTTGATGTGGTTGTTGTTTGAGGGGAAATGTTTTCGTTCAAATGACTTCTTGTCACTATAGGTGAGGGATTAGGTGGTGGAGGAGTCTTACGACCGCCTCGTGCCATTAATAAATTTCAAGCCCTCCTTCTAGCACCATTTGTTGACGGGCGAAATTGAACGCTCACCAACTGGAAGAGTGGATCCGGTCTGGGGTTGTCTAAATAACCCAAGCCGTTTGGGATGATCCACCCTAACAGGTTTAGCGGCTTCGTTAGCCGATCTAAATCCTAGGAAAACGAAAGAAAACTACACTAAGAAACTAATATAAATGAAAACAATAACTAAGCAAACTAGAAACAAAACTGAAATATATATATATACAGTCTACTGTCTAATAATATTCAATAATAATCCTATGAAATAAAATTTTCAATTATCAACAGAATTAGACATAACTACAAATGTACAATATTTATAGATTACAGATTTAAATGAAAACCTGCAAAAATCATTTGTAAACTGTCCTAAGACAACAAAGCTATTATTTTTTGTTTTTTATAATCTTTTATGAGAAAGAAATCAAACAAAACTATCTAAGCTAAGCAACTAAAATAATAATTCTAACTATAAATCTATCTATACTACTTAAATAACACTAATAGATTAGCTATCAAATAACAAATAGCAAACTAACCTGAAGTAACGCTTCAGGTTTGTCCTGTATGCAATAGTTGATTTAGTTGTTCGGTGGGAGAAAACCTGCACCAGATTCTCCACAAGCTTCTCATAAATAGGAAGTAGCTGTGCTCTTCAAATATAAATTACAGGACAAACAAGACATAAAAAATTACAGCAATCTTATAATTTACAAATCAACACATTTAGATAAATCTGTATGCAAAGATTTGTACAGAACAGTTCAATTAATGAAGAAGATAAACCTTTATTCATTAAACTGAAACAAAGTAATTGTTGTACTAAAAAAAAATAAGAGACATCAGATATGGACAACATATAAATCAAATCACATCAACATGCAATGAATCATGATAGCTAAAGTAGTCGATAACTGATTGCAAACTGATATGAATAAAACTTGAAACAAAAGTTTGATATATTGAAAGCTAAAGCTGTTACAAGACATCAACTTTCATCTGAGTCTGTATTATAAATCCATAGTCTGGTTCTCCCAATAGTGATGATGATGGGTTCATTACAAAAAATAAATGAGTTTATAAAGATCACAGGGTAAAACATCCCTATGGGAATTATCAAAATAGTTTACAAGAAATCTTGGGATAATATCCCAAGTCCCTATTTTTGCCTATGACTAACAACTGAAAACTATAGCTGAACTGCTACAGCATGTCCAATTTGTCATTGAAATTTGTATGCACCTGAAAGTGGACAATAATACAGAGGTTTAGATAATGTTTTATTGATAAAAATGACAAAAATCTATTTTTTAAGACTAGCTTCAGAATCTTGCGATTCTGTAGTTGTTCTAATTTTGAAAACATAATCGTTTTTAATCAATCCAAATCTAATAGAAATATATCAGACCTATTAAACCAAATCTTTAATTACTAATTCCAAACAAAGCGAATCATTCATACCACAACGAATCAAACTTGTATGGAAATTGAAACAAATGAAATCGTAATTGAATTAATCAAATGATAACAGGATATGTGAGATTTGTCAAACCACTTTTATCACCAATTTGCAAAAGACATAATCGATTGACAGTTGAGGAACCAACAAAATCACCTCTTGAAACAATTTCGAAACAAACTATAATCAATTTAGCCAGGTCTTTCATACGAACTCAATAGAGACAAAATATGTCAATCTGAACTTAACATAATCGTTTTTAAAAATCAAAACTAACAGAGTCGTTTTGCGAATCAATAGATTACGTTGTATTTGTCAAACCAATCTTTGATATTGATGCATTGCATACATGAAATACCATGCTAATCCAAGCATACAAAATCGTCTCAAAATCAAGACAAAAGAAATGAATAGAGCCAATTTGGGGCCGGCACAATCGTTATGCAAAATCGTATCAATCAAAACATAGCTACACGATTTTAGGAAACAAATCTTTTATACAGGTCGAATGCAATCATAATCCAAACAAAAATATTTATTCAAAATGAAACCAAATTGTTTCTAGTAAATCGAAGTCAACAAGATTGTTTTGAATCTATTGAACAGAACCAAACGAAAGCAAACCCAATTGACTACCCTTGATTCAAACGTACAGAAATGTTTCAAACACAAACCAAATAGAATCGAAAATAACTCAATCGTTTATACTAATCCGAGAACAATAAAATCGCACAACCAAATCATAGCTATATTTTATTTTAGGAAAACGAATCGATGCAAACAAAAATAGTTTATGCTAAATTCAAACGAAATCTTTCATGCTAATCCAAAATAGAAAAATGAAATCATTTCTGGTAATTGGAAGTAAACAAAATTGTTTTTAATCTATTCAAGCAAACAGAACTAACTGGTTATGTTAGTCGAAACCAAATCATACAAAATCGATGTGGAAAAAACCATACCTGGGCTGTAAGAAAAACAACTTAGTCATGATAATTTTGAATTGACAAAGGCCGTTGCTGCTTCGACATTTCTAAAGACAATTGAACCAGTGGTTTTTTGTTTCTTCTCGTTGGCCTATAACCTGTCGTTCTCCTTTGACAGGACTATCACCCATTCCTCTAACGATTTGATCTTAGATTGCAATAGGGGAATGTCGGTGTAGTAACGTTCAAGCCAGGAATTACATTGGGTACATGGTGAGTGATCGGGATTTGGCACCACAGGCGAGGGTTTGTTCAAGTTACCAGGGGTTTCCTTGTGTAGCTTGATTCCTAGGTAGTTTGGGTCGTTTTTGAGGCACATAGGTAAGTTAGAAACATAGTCATAGGGTTATTTAGAGCATAGGCCATGAGAATAGGGGTATTCCTCAGTCAGGAATCGTTCAATTTCGGAGTCTGAGTCCTCACTCAACACTATTGGCTTCTGGTCAACATTTTGCTTCAGTTTGTTCCTAGCACACCTCAATACCCATCATGCATTCTTCTTTTCCCTACTGTTGACATTAGTATCACTTCTACCTTTCTTCCTCATAGGCTTCTTGATGGCCTTAGTATTTTCCTTAGCACACGGGTCCGCCATGGTATCGGGTAGGTCCATGTCAGGGCTATCCGAGGGTTTGACAGGGGGTAGAAGGATATGAAGTGGCATGGCTGGTCCAACCAATGTTTCAGTAACCACTACCTTGTCCACTTGGACAAACTCGAGAGTGGAAAAGCCATTCCTAGATAGGAAGGCTTGCTAACAGTCACCACTAAGGCTCAAATGGTGGATGATAATGAGTTTGATCAAGCAGTGATGAAAAAGGCTGCTATTAGCCTTCTCATGCTTAAATATTTTGGACATCTTGTATAGACTACGCAAAAGATAATGTGGCATATTCAGAGGGTAGCCTATAAAATTCATCAATAACTGAAGATGATACAGAAATACCAAGCCATAACGACCTTCGCAGGTCACAAAATGTTTAACAATTTCCAAAAGGTCGTGCCACCTGGGTTTGAGGGTAGTGATAGGCATACCTCTATCATAGGAAACAATCTTTCTAGATGTGAATAGGAGTGGCCATGACACCTTGTCTACTTTGGAATTTTTAAACCACCTTTTCCCTGTAGCTAGTAGTCCTGTAGCCGAGCTTAAGAATTCCTCATTTATCTCGAGCTGTACATTTCCGACCTTAGTCCTGCATCCATCGAAGGTGAGGGTGAATTGTTGGGCAACCAAAAGGTTGAAACCCTCAAACCTTTGGATAAACACCAGCGAGCCACCATTTTCCAAATCTTGACGAGCATTGTCGAACAGCAGGAGTGTTTGGATACCATTTGGCTCTACGCACACCACAGGTGCCATAGACAGGGGAACACAATGAGGAGGGTGAATGCACAAGGGTTTGGTCAGGGTAAACGCAGGATCAAATAGCTCACAGGCTTCCCCGAAAACCAACAGGGGTTACTCAGGATAGGAGGGAGGYATTAATGCCCGAGTGTGTGAGGGTGGTGGAGATAGATCAGCCCATGCAAAATAGTCATTGCCCAAGTACAACCGACGACAGATATGGTGATTCAAATTGCAATGTCAATAAATCARCCAATGAAAATTATGATAAKTCAACTCAGGTGTTTGCGTAAGCATAGTGTTTGCATAGTTTTAAAATCAAAACAATATTTCGAATAAGGATTCGACCATAACACTTATGTATTGCATGAAACTATTGAATTAGGGGTCTAATCATCATGTCAATGTTTTCATGGAACCAATGTGTCAAGAAAATCGATGAAAGACTATAGCACATCAAACCACCAATGTATTAAGGACTCAATCACAGTCATCATAATATCATCACAATCTTATAAAAATGAAATCATATTAACAACAACATAATGCCAAATGAGTAAAGATATTGGTATCTTGCCAACTGTGAAACTATAATTAAATTGGAAATGCAATGAACACATAGACAAGAGTAACCAAAATAATCCAGGGACAATTTTAATGTGACTTCGAAATCAAAGTTTTCACGCTTGCATTCGTGAAAACGAGAACAAAGGCAGGTGTGCAATTGCACAAAATAGTAGCATTGTTTTATTCAGTTATTGAAATCAAGGGTTGCAAAACACTAGTGTAGGCAGCTTTTATAGGATAAATCTGTGAGTGTGGACACAAACTGATCTCCCTAGATCCACCTGGATCTAGAACAAAACATGACAGAATAATACACTTTCCCTAGATCTAGACTATTGAGTGAACTAAGAGATAAGGGTTATGGACATACCTTATGAACACTTTCCTTAGATCTCTATTGTTCCAAGCTTCGCTCTGATTCTCTTGTTCCATTCAGATTACAACAGTACAAACCAATCGAAGTAAAGGAAGATTAATATATTCAATAACTAGTCTATACATATGATCAAGGAGTTATGTAATAAAGTGACATCATCTTTATGGGAAAGGGACATATTGCTGTATTGAATTAATTGAAAGTGAAACTTACAACCTGAGCGTTGATGTCATAGGTATCCTTTCGATGGCTCCTAGATCTGACACACACACTTTCTCATGCATGAAGAAAATCAACCACTTGTGATGACCTTGCTGTTGTCTCTTGATGCGGTAGCATCAGTCCTCCATACAGTCTTGCACTAATTCTATAATCAATCTCTAGCTAGCTTGCTACTTGTTTGCTTAACCCTTTCCATGAGAAATCTCCTCAATATATAGAAGAAGATAGATTAGTTGCTTGGATAGGGAATGATCCCAAGATATCTGGAATGCCAGCACCTGAATAACCATTCGAAAGCCAACTCACCCTTCTAGAAGATTCCCTTCTAGAAGGTTAAAGATTTTATCTTTTTCCCCTTTAAGAACATGTTCGCACCCTAACAATGAGTACAGTGTGAGAAGTTCACACCCCAGCTTAATGTAGCCTACGAACATTCTTAAAAAGGTGAATATATAAGTAGCCTGCGAACATTCTTCAAAAGTGTGAGTTCTGGAAGAAGACAACTGTAAATTTTCTCAGGAAAGTGTTCTTGGTAAAGAGATTGATTTTCCATCATCATAACATCATCATGACATCATCACAATGACCAAATTTGTGGATAACAACAGCTTATAGGATAAGGTAAAAATGTGAAATGGCTGCGAACACGCTGCTAAAAAATAGGAGGAGTAATAGTACTTACTTCGATAGTCAACGTAGATCCTGAAGTCTCTAACTCTTCTCAGTGAGGTTCTTCAGTATTCTCTTCCTCTGCTCCAACAGATCCTGACTGTTCCTCGTTCAGTAGCTCTTCTTCTCCACTGTAGAACCCTTCATCCTGTGCTAGTGGTTCGTGGCTCTGCTCAAATAGGTTTACTAGAGGAACTTTTTTGAAGGTTCTCCCACTGTGCATATGTCCAACCATTGTGTCATTGTCATTGTCCGAGTTCTTGAACATTATCTCTTCAATCCGACCAATTACTGTATCTTCAAGATTTTCTTCTCATGCAATAACATCTTGATATTCAAATTCAAAAAGTGTAAAATTTTTCCTCTCGGTCCCTTAAAGAAATATCTCTCTGCCTGGCTATATGACTCTACTTTGTCAATAGAAAACTCAGTGATGTACCCTCCAATAGTGCTATCCAAATAGTGATCTACTGCTCTTGACATGATGTTATCAAAACTCTTGAATTTCTTGATCAACACCGATGTCCAAACCACAGGTGGTCTAGATTTGATCTCAAAATGGGTATCTGCTAATCTATCTAGCTACTTGTATAGCTCCTTATGAATTCCTCCAAAGAAAATCTCGTGTATATCAGTAAATATATACCTTCCCAACCACTCCTC
Source organism: Picea glauca (assembly GCA_000966675.3). NCBI lineage: Eukaryota > Viridiplantae > Streptophyta > Pinopsida > Pinales > Pinaceae > Picea > Picea glauca. The sequence goes on from JZKD02S1677414.1 coordinate 670,009, forward strand.
TGTAATAAGTCTAGGGTTCTTGTTCTGAGCTTCAGTGAAGTCCTTTTGTTGTTCTTATATCTACTTTTGAATCTCTGTCTTCGATGGAAACCACCTTGACATTCCCTCAAGAAGATCCCGGTCTCGACAAAAAAACCATTTGTTGGCACATGGTTAGACCTAGGGTTCAACTCTAACATCGCACCAACAAGCCCTAACTACTGGCCCTTTCAAAAACACTTACGAAGTAGATGTAGTCTCAGTCGAAGTAGCAATAGGGGGTTGTAGGACATAGGTGTCTATAACCAAAAGAAATGCAAGCAAATTCAAAGGAACAACACAGAAAGATCTAGTTATTATTTATCTCCTTTAATCCTACTATGCGAACTATATCTCAAATTTAACAAAATGATGCAATAACATAATAACAGAAAGAAAAAGAACACAACATCAATCACACAAAGAAACAAGATATGCATGGTTCATCCTCTCCCTAGGCTACATCCACATAACTGCGTTTCTTGATATTATATGAAAACATATAGTTCTATCTGTGCATTTAGGTTGAAGATATCTATCTCTTTCTCTTGTTTTCTCCCCTCTCTACGCACCTAGCTATAGGGTTGATCTTCGCACCCAGCTGAAGATCTTATAATACAGACTCTCTCTCAACACAATACTTCCCTTATGCAACAATACTCACTCTCTTAACCCACACTGACACACTCAGAACCAACAATGAACAACCAACAAGTGACGAACCCCTCTTTTCTCATCTAGGTCCTTACTTATACATTTTGTGACAATGTCTAGGTATCAAAACCCTAGGTGTCTAAAACCCTAGTTCAACTTGACCCGCATTTTTATGGTTTTTCCAGCCTGTCTTTCCTTCTTTTCCGCGAGGTGCTCCAAAAAAAACGTTGGTGTATTTTTCTTCTTGCTGAGTTGTCCATGATTTATATTCCTTGCTTATATGTCCTCCTCGATATTCTCATTCAACAACTCATTTTCCCTTACTTCGCTCCTTGTTTTTCTGCTTCTTTGACCACTTCGATCCAATCTCAGTCACTGTTTCTTCTACACAGTTCATACTTCGCCTTTCTTCCTTAATATTCGCTTTCTTCTATAACCAATGGGAAATAGGGGGAATCAACACATTATCATGGCCATAGAATACTTTACTAAATGGGTCAAGGCCATGCCTATATTTAAATCCGATGGGAAGAATGCCACATTCTTCATATTCAATCAAATTATAGCAATGTTCAGAATCTCGAGTGAGATTGTCATTGATCATGGCAGTCACTTTCATAATGAAATGATGGAAGAAATAGCATCTAAAATGGGGTTTAATCATGGTCATTCTTCCCTTTACTAACCCCAGTAAAATAGAGAAGTAGAGGTCATGAATAAGTCTCTCAAGACCATTTTGTAGAAAATTGTCGGCCATAGCAAATATGACTGGCATATAATGCTTTATCCAGCACTTTGGGCATACCGAACCTTGATCAAAACTTCCAAAGGTTTTTCTACTTTCTAGTTAGTACATGGTGTAGAGTCGATATTACCTATTGAATGTCAAATCCATTCTCTTATATTGGAAGTTTCTCTCCTACCTGACACTTCCGATCTTGAACAATGCCTCATACACCTAGAGAGTCTAGATGAGAAGCGTCGAGATGCCTCTATGACTATTGAAGCGAATAAAGATGTGTCAAGGTCCAATACGATAAGTCTGTCTATCCTCGGCTATATGCGGAGGGTGAATTGGTCCTTCTATATGATCAAGCCAAAGAACCATTGGGGGAAGGCAAGTTCAAACCCATGTTGCATAGCCCCTATATCGTGCGACGTATATTAGAAAAAGGAGCCTATGAATTAGAATATTATGAAGGGAACATGTTGGTTGAGCCCAAGAATGAGCTCTATTTGAAAATATATTACGCTTGAGCCCCAATCTTGGGCATAACTCTTTGTATACTAATGTAATTTAGTGTATATATCTTTTCCCTTTGTCTTTATCTTCAACTTGCTTATCGAGTTTTCCCTTGGTTGGTAGATGTCAATGAAGTCTTCAGTCTACTTAGGATTCGTAGACGGGGCTAGTCGTGAAACACAGAACTTAGCTTCCGCTGCTTGGGTTGTTTACTCACCCGAGGGTCTACTGGTGTCTTCAGGTGGTGTATGTCTAGGGCCATCCATGAATAATGTGTAAAATATAACATCGTTATAGAAATTTTGCGTGATGCCATTTCACATGGTATTCTATGTCAGTTAAAAAGTGGTTATCGTGTTTGTGACCCTACTCTGCGAAACCCTACTCTACTCCAACAATTCCTATGGGTATGAATTTTGGAATGACAATTTGATTATTTTACTTATCATCACATACCTATAAGTTCTAATTATGTATCTGATGCATATGCTAATTTTGTTTTAGATTGGAATTTGTCACATAACTAAGGCAAAGAAAACATTTTCATCAATGTACACATTGTAACATAAGTTAAGCTAAAGAACCATGTTTTTATATATATTTCAAAAAATATGATGTTTATAGTACAAAATTGGGGCTAACACCCTCAATATACATATACGATTGATCATACAATAGTCATGACATATATGCCTGTGGTGCCAGATGAGTGTCATGATATAAAACTACAATTTTGTCAAGACGTCGAAAGAGTCATACCCAAGCACAGTGCACACCTACCACCCATCGTTGCATAGCATTCAAAAAATATTCCACCTGAACCATAGGAATCCTCTATGTCAAATGAGACAGGTTGCCCTGCATGTTTTGAAGGACTCTCTCTGCGTCCCCTCCCGCTGCCTCATCTCCCCGGTGCCTCCGATGATGTCATGGAAGTCCTTCTGGCCATCATGGACCTACGTCTATGTCACATACATGTTTAATTAGTACTTAACATCATTCAAAATCATTTTTGTCTCCTTATACAAAAATACAAAAAATGAAATATTTTAAAAACTGTGACATACCAATGTCTCCGTAGGAGGACCCTAGTGTTCATGGCATGTTAGGATCTCCTCTGAAGTCAATCTTCACATAAGGGTAGTCATCCAGAGCTATCACCTACCATCTACACCAGAAGAATAAGTCATCATTGTAGGGTGTTGTAACCCTACCTCCTCCCTGCCACCTCATCACCTCGGTCCACCGTGCCATAGATGGATCATGAGGTCCACACAAAATAATCTCAACTCTATGTCCCAAGCCTAGAGCCCGCTTGAAGAAAAAACTACAAAGGATAGAAGTGAACCCAAAGTTCCTTTTAGTACCCTGTTTGAATTCTGTCAGATGTCTCTTCATGTTGTCAAGCAGTGAGGTACACCAGTCATACACCATGGGTCTCAAGCACTCCACTGAGTAAAACATAAGTGGCCTCGATGCCTAGTGCAAAGAGGTCGACCATGTGATCCGTGTCAAAATGAGGACAACAATATTGAGACTTGGATTGTTTATCTCTCTAATGGGGAGTTGGATCCCTACCTTCTCGGTCCCTGCAATGCAATGAGAAGCTATGTATTCCTCTATTTTCATGTCGCTACTAACTCCCTGGGCCTTGAGGTTGACCACCTCACCCCGACGTGACAATCCCATAAAAAAATAGATGTCCTTGACTTCAATCCTTAATGATTGTCCATCAAGGTTGAATATCTCACTATCCAGATCCCAGTAGTCCACGAGCAACTGTAGAAACCTCAATTGGGCCCTCATTCCTTTGAGAGCCCAAAAATTGTATAGCCCACATCTTTTTAAGGCCATTTGGGCCCCTGAATCTCTCTCCACTGCGTCATCTACCTCCTCATGTTCTCTTTCTCTCCACACTAACACCATCCTGCAAGAGACAAACCCTTTTTTGAGTTAGAAACCTCTAAAAAACATTTTCCACGGTCATGTACGCGAGTTGTATTGTACAAAATTGCGTATAGGGATGCTTATACACTGACTATTTTTTGAACAAACGCGTATAAGCATGCGAATATGCGACCCGATAAACTATAGCTCGCATACACCAAAGTTTTCAAATTTCACCCTAAATAACTTAAAAAATGGAACCTATTTACAAAATCTAATCCATTGAAATAAAGAGGAGAGAAAGATGAATTACCTGGTCTAGACGATTATCGATTCCTTCGCTTGTAGATCCCACAATCACTAGTTGAAGTTCAGAGGAAATTTGGTCCAAAAACCACTATTTAGGTAAAAAATACAAATGGTATAATAAAGATGATTTTTTTTACTATTTATAGCAAATGTTTACCCACTTTGCATAGTTTCGTCCAATATTTTGGCCTAATGGACTAATACGACAGTGAATGGAGTTGGTTTTTGTAGTTTTCTCCAGGGATTCTTATGGTTTTCAGTGCCATGATGCCCGTTCATAAATTTGGATAAGTATTTTCATTACCAAGCATATAGGATAGGTATCCAATCCATCATGCACACTTGCATCATCCTATGACTATCACTCATATGCCTTAGGTATGAACCCATTTTATAGCGACATAAAACCTTTTATCTGCAACTAGAAGTGTCGTTATCAACTGGTAGAGACTTACCAAACATGGGTACCCTAGTTAGATTCTTTGCTTCATTCAGTTCCCATGCTGATATTTTTGTCCGTAGGACTGGGAGTCCCTTATAAATAACACATGAATTTATGTTGAATCTCATTTCTTACTCATAAAAGTGTTGATCTATACCTAGAGGACTCCCAAGTGATTTTGATTTAAGCTCTTTTATGACTCGTTTCAAAAAGAGAAAACATTCCCGAGTGAACTTGTCTCTTTCACACTAATAAATTGGATTTGAAAGGACGTCTATTTGGTGAAAGTTTATCTCTCTTTCAAACCAAGTAGACTAAGATTATGAAAAAGGACATTTTTTGGCGTTAAGTTGTAATTGCATCTCATGCCCTTTCTTGCAGTATTGAGCTCATTATCAGTTCTCTCTTTTGCGTTGTAAGTCTTTCACCTCATCAATTTGTATCATCGGCCAAATAGAGCCTTGTTTATATCCTTTGTAGCTTGACACATTATACCCAATAGGAAACATTCCCTCGAGTGTCCATCTCCTGCATGCACCTCCTTGCATTGATCATAGGTATGTTCCACTCCTGGAACTAGTTTTTCTTATTTGTGACACTCATTTTATCCTCTGTATCATAGCATTCATTTGACTATGAAAAGAAAAAAAAGACAGGAGGGAAGAGAATATTATATTATATTGGAAACAGTAGTGTCGCCTTTGAACCCAACACAAATTTTTTGAGTCCACTTTTCATCAAAATTTTGGGTTTGGCATGACCTTAGGAAGTTGAGCTTGTTACAGAGAGTTTACTCCCCTGACTGGTTACTCTTCCAATCCCTATGGAGAGTTTGATTGATGCCTCTTGCATCTCAAAGTTTCATCATTGAGTCCATGCTGCGAGAGTCTTCCATATGTCTCATGCTCTTGTTAAAAGGATGTCTATCAACATGTGTCATCCATTCCTCAGAACTCTTGACTTTTCATGTCCTCCATACCCTCAATGTGTCTAAGAATCACATGAAGTTGTAGTCCTATTGCACACCTTGGTCCTACTTTCCTCATTGGTAGGTAACCTTGAACCCAACAGTCGACATTTAATCATTGGTCATTGACTAGGTGGTTTCCCTTGTGTTCAATGGCAAGACATATATTCACACATTGGGATTCATGTAGTGTCTTGGATTCCATTATCCCTATTGGTGGTCTCCTCGCCTTTGTCAACAATTTTCCTTATTGGCTGATATTCAGAGGGTATTTTTCGTGTACCACTTGCATCTCACACATGTGAAAGACGCACAGGGTTATTGGTTCGTGAACATGTTCTTCATCCGATTTCCTCCAAATCATCAAGATCCTTCTTTGTACCTTGTGCTAAATGATGAGAGATGACTTAATGCTCTCCTTTCAATGAGTCTCCTTCCATCAATTTCATCTCATCTATTCTGGAGATGAGACCTAGAGTCCTATGAGTACATATAGGCTTGTAGTCATTAGTGGCAGGTTCTCTCACCATCGATAGTTGAGAATACATCAATGTCTCCTGATCGATGGATTCTTCAAGTGTTCGACCCCGAAACCTCTATTAAAACTTGTAAGAATGTACTCGATTCCTTGATACCTACTTTCATCATCGGTATGTTTTCTCACGTTTTTTGACGGTATACCTTAATGACTGGTAATCAAACAAAGTCTCATTGTGTTCGACCTCAACTCCTTTATTAACATGATGTAGACTTGCACCTTTGGTGGATTGTGTAGAACACTTGAAGACATCAGTTTATATTCACATCTTTCTGGAGCTATTGCTACCTTTCATTGGACCAGTACCTATGTGACTTCAATGATCACGGGAGATCAGATTGTACTCCATTGTATATAGATATCTTCAGATTGATTTTGAGACTAGTTTGACTAGGACGTATTCATTACTATGACAACCTTTGGCATGTAGCCACCTTTTTATTTCCTATTCATGGCCATGGACAACTGTTTGGTATATTTTCACTTGGATTTGTAGTGTAATTCAAATTGCCAGCCATGTGTGCAAAGTCAGTACAGATTCTAATGAGCAACTAGTTCTTCCAATTGGGTCCCCATTACTCCACTTCTGGGTCTTATAATGTATTTTGGCCATCGCAGATACTCCTCTAACCTCACACATTAGGGGGCATCTATTATAGAAAGATTTGCCTCACCCTATGAAAAACTGCACAGAAGGCCTTTTTCCATTTCCCTATGCAGACATGAAGTCTCTTTTTGCAAATCCCAGAGCTAAAAACATTATTTTTCCACATATACGCACCCTACCTATTGTAAAACATGAATATACGTAGGTTTCACCACTACAACCCACGTACATCAGGATTTGTGCCCAAAATTAAAAAATGGTGTCGGGTTTCCATGTCACGTCACGAGATCCATGACCCTTGACCTTCCATATACTGGAAACGTCCCGACTCAACCCTTCAGTTCCACTTGAAGGATACAAATGGGTTGAATCCAAGCTATGGAAAAGAGAAGAAGAATTCAAATTTGAGAGAAAAGTTACTCGGGAGAAATTATTCACTTCATATTGAGTCTACATCCCTTTGTCCTTTTAAGTCTAAACACATTGTTCAACCCCCAATCTCTTCCCTACTTGGTTGAGAACTTCATTGTATCTCTTATATGAGCTTTCCTTTGGTGGAGGATTGAAGTGGTGGAGGCCCAACTGGAAGGGACTCAGTTTCTTGGTTCTGAACTGTGTTGACACTGAAGTTTGTAATTCATTCACTTCTCTTGATTACATTTTAATAGAAATACTCTTTCCTCATCCAATTAATATCTTTCAAATATTTGAATTGTTATTCCATGGGTGTATTTGTTATTGATGTTGATGGATTATGCTACTGAATGTGCTAAAATTATTTATTATTACCATATTCTTGCATTTCTTGGTTATTGAGGACAAGTTGCAGGTGTATTTCTTTGAGTCAAGTGCTCAATGGTGGAATTCATCAAACATATGGAGGAGGTAGGCCTTTTATCTTGTCTTGCTAGCATATTTGTTTATATAGCATACCTGATATTAGAGTTGATTTCTGCAGTCATTTCCATCTATTGTGGTTTACCCCTATCCATAGAGATATTTTTCTCATAATAGTGCACCAAAGAACCAATTTTTTGAATTCCATTACCTCAAGCACACAACCGACCAATGCTATGCCTGGAATCCAAACCTTCTTTACTTCCTTCTATATGGGGGAAAGAGCCAAATACCACTTGTAATATTGTGACCACTAGAATTGATGATCTTTTTGTCCAAGAGTGTTAAGTGTGTCTCTGTAATAGAAGTCTTTTCTTCTACTTGACATGGATTTACATTGATTTCCCTTTTTACGACTAGGTGGTGCTCCTGTTGGTATAACTTTTTTCAAACATGAAGTTTTAGTTACTTATTAAATTTACCATGTATCGACTTGATTACCAATTTCTATAGATTTTGTTTCAAAGTTGATAATTTGCACTGTCATATTTTAAATTATTACAAATATTTTACAAAATCTTGCCACTTTAATAATGGTATTCGATTCACACAAGTGGCGATTGATGTGGTGGAGGGAAAGTAAATTCCATCGAGAATGGTTATGTGATTTTGGAAAACTTGAAAAATGATTACATATGGATGTGCAAAGTTGGAAATGGAAGGTACAATATGATAAGTACGGGATAGTGGGATGCATAACACATGTATGGAGTGTTGAAAATATAAGAGAGAAGGACTCCTACATCTACAATGGTAAAATAAACGAAGTATAAGAAGAAGGTGATTATGTAGGTCACGAAAGTGGATGGGTCATTCTCGAGGACATGGATTCTGGGTTGTGGAACACAAGCATCAGGGAAAAAGGTAAATGGAGAGGAAGGTTGTCCCACATATACATTCAATATAATTGGCTAAGTATAAAATGATAAGCAATGGAATTTACATGATGTGGAAGTAGAAAGGGTCATTCCGAGTGCTTCACATTTTTGGGTAGAAAGACATGGATGGATTGGTATCTCACAATGGGACTCCTGCAACACATTAAAATGACTAAGTGTTGGATTTTGAAAAGTGACTATGTATAGGATTGTGGGTTTACAGACCCGGGGACTTGATTGTAGCCTAATCTGTAACTCACATTTCAAACAAAAAAATGACTAAGTAAAGAATATACAAAGAATGAAGGAAGAAAAGGAAAAATACTAAGGATGGATATCTATGTACCAACGTTGCTCAATGAATGTATATCAACACCTTGAAAATCTCTCTTATGTTGCATCTCAAAAGTTGTTATGACTAAACTCATCTTCGATGGCTAGGGTTTTGTGGCTTCCTTCTTAATCCAATTCCTAGATCTTGCAACTTCCCAAAAATAACCCAATGAAATTTTATTTAATAACAATATTATCTAGAAACTACTTTGGAATTCCACTGCAACATTTCATCACAACAAATATTGCAATATTATGAAATATTTTATTACTCAATCTATTTCCTTAGATCCAATATTTTCATTACTAGCTTAATGCTCAAGTTAATGAAAATAATTGAAATATGAAAATGAAAGAGAAAGAAAATGAACACATTATCCATGCAAACAAGGACAATACGTATCCTAGGAAACTAGATACAAGATTAAATCTTTCTAGAAGGCCTAGGCATATCCTCTTCTGTCTTTTCTTTAATTATAAAAATGAAAATACAAAGAAAGGGGAACTGACTATGGAGTTACCTTTGACATTGTGGCCTAAACAAATTATACAAAATATTCTTCCTCCTCTATTATTCTCTCAAATCCCACCCTTATATGATATAACCCTAAATTTCTCTACACATGCACACCTGACATCAGGCCCTCTTACTTGCTATTTTTGCCAAGCCATCACTGAGTTGCTCTTCTTAAAAACACTATTTTTGAAGATGTACATGCCCTGCACCATTAATTCCCGCATATCTATGCTTGCTGCACCACTACATCCTACGTATGTATGCTAGTTGCACCACTACAGCCTGTGTATACTCGCAAAAGTTGCAAAAATAAAAAAATTGCAAGGAATTCGTTGAGATTACGGGCTATTGGGTAGTTTCCCAACTGATCCACCATCTATAGCCCGTCACTCAACCAAATAACCATCCTTTTGTCATATAAAATGAGTTTTTGGGGTCTCAATCCAAATCTAAGCATAAGAATAATGAAACTCTTCCTATTTCACATCTCCTCCTTTCCCCAAGCATTTGCAATCTTGTTGTGAGAATTGCATCAGAATTCCCCATTTTGCCATTTTTCCTCCATCATAAGCCCAATCCATTTCCCAAGAAAAAGGTTGAGACGAGAAATATATGAGAAGGTGCACTTGGAGCTTGGTGAAGAGGATCTTGGACCAGGTTCATGGAGAAGTCGCCAACCTTGTTGTAAGTAATCATTGTGATATCAATAAAAGAAATACTTTTCCTGTCTCGAAATATGATGTGTCAAATGTTTTTATTTGATTTATGTTTTATTCTAACATCTAACCCATGATTTATATATGATATGCATGTTTTTAGTTTCCTATTTATCTATTTGTGAATGAACGCCAGCCTCGGGAGGAGGTTTGTCGTCAAGGGAGCTATCAAGCATGAGAGGATCGACACCGGATGCAAAGTAAAAGGTATAGTTACATGATATTTCTCTCTTTGTCTTTCATGTATGAGTCTGGGGTATGTTTGGGGTAGTTAGAAAAGTAGGATATTTTTAGACAGTTCTGATCTGCCTACATTCTGAACCCTAGTGTAGTCCATATGGGGGGTTTTCCCTGCTAGCAGAACTGGTGACCATACTGGGGAAGCCTCTAGGGTTTTAGGGGATATTTTGGGTGTTTGATTGGTTTTATTACCTTTTGAGTTTCTGTGAGTCTGCTGAGTATTTAAGGGATTTTGGTCACCTATTGGTGCCATACTAGTTCTCCCTACCCTGTCAATCTACCTATTTATTTTCTTTTTTTTTGAGAAGTTACAGAGGTGTATGCGCCCTATTGTGGGTCTGCACACATACATACATGCCCTGCTTTATAGACAACCCACGCACATACGTAGGTTGCTTAAGCATCCGTAGCATGCCTGTGTCAAGAATTTGTTTTTTATAAGAGTCGTTCAACCTCTTCCCTGATTGAAGTTTCACTTCTCAGGGTTTCTTGATAGAGTTTAGTGTCTCTGTTTTCACAGTCATAGCCTAGGTTAGACGTCAGTTTTCTTATCTTTCTAAAGATTTATTGTGTTTACTTCGAAAGGGTTTTAGGCGAGTCTTTGAGTTTTTGATCAGCTTGTTTGGTTTCTTTAGTTACTCCCTGCGATCCACAGTGGGCCAGAGGTCAGTTTTCAGTCTTGTATTAGTTTTCACTTTTTCCCCTTTCGCTTGCTTTAAAGAAAAAGAAAAAGAATTTATTTCAAGTTTCTTGTTTGAAGCATAAAAAAAATAATATAGAAAAAGATTTCATTTCTTAGTTTGGTTAAGTAGTTGGGTTGGTTATTTTTCTCGTTAGGAAAAGAGTTATTTTCTTAAGTTGTTTACTGATCGCTTAGAACATTAAGTAGCTCATAGTCGAGCGAAATTTCATTTTAGTTTTTCCTTTAAAATATCTTAGAAATAGTTTGCTGTGAAAAGTTGGTTTAAAGAGTTAGTTGCAAATATTTATTGTTAACTAGAAGTAATTTTTCTTTTAGTTTCATTTTCTTCTCCTTCGTCATCTCCCATACACATCACTAGTTTAACTGCCATTTCCTTGAGTTAAAACAAGCCATTTAAAATTAACTCTAAAATTAAAATCAACTAGACTTTATGTTTGTAGTGTCAATCAACTAGTTTAGGATAGAGCCTTGCAATAGGTTGGAGAGGAAACTCTTCAAGGATTATAAAGAAACATTGGAGTCAGATCTAGGGAGTGTAAAAAAGTCCAGTAAACTTGAAATTTATCTGGGACCCCCATCTAACATAGGGGCTAAACACGAGGTCACGTGCAGAAAGGTAGAGGAGACAACCCCTCCAAAGCTGGACCAAGCATAGTGGGGAACACATATTGAGGACTTGTCGTGGGACAATATCCTTTTCATTTTCCTATAGAGCTTCATGTATCTTGAATCTGTTTGAGGTCCTCAGTTGTCTTCCAGACCACTTTCTTTTGATACCCTCGATAGTTTTCGAGCTTGTTACCCTTCTCATTGTGGTCCACCCAACTGTTGACTGTACCCACCTGGTGACTATTCATGATCTAGAAACTCAGTTTCCTTTATTCTAGAGACTTACACAGATGATTTCAGGGGTATACCTCAGTACCTAGGGCATATGTCAGGCAACACTTTGCAGAGCATACTCGGAGGGTGATTCCATGTTCGAGTTTCACTTGCACCGGTAAGTTTCTCTAGTGTTGGATGGCGTAATTGTTCTTCGAACTAGATAGTGCTTTGCTTGCTTTATCTTGTAGGAAATTTTCTAGTGTGTGCTTATTTTCAAACATTAGCAAAATCCTTACTATGTTGTTGATCTTCTCACAAAGTGGAAGATCAAGAGCTCTGTCGGTCGCGAAGGCTTCAGGGCCTACCGTCGGTCACTTTGGAGCCACCACCACCACTGTTATGATGGAGAGTTGACCAAAAAGGGTCATTTGAAGTGATCGGGCCGCATGAAACTGTGCACAAGCTAGCTCCGAGAGGAGAACACTCAAATCCGAAGGAACCGACTATTTTTTACCTTGGACCATAATATCTCGGGATGTTTAACCCTCCGATCAATAACTTGTCGGTGCCACCTTTGATACAATTTGTCCCTCCATGGGTAACACATCATGAGCGTCAGATAGTCTTGTCATAAGCTATGGAAGAAAATGTTGCTACTTCGTTAGGGAGTCCTCATAGTCCCTCAATGGATGCCACCTCTAGGGGCATTTCGCATCCTAACCCACCTTTGCTAGTTCGGACCACTATGGTGTCGACCACCTCTACTTTAGGTAGTGTTATATTTCATCTATGGAGGTGATCACTACTCCATTCACATAGAGTGCGACGGGCCCTCTGTTTTCATACGAGATGCCTGACTTTGATACAAACTCTGTCCTTACCTACTCCACCCTATAGACCATGGGTCTGGGAGTAGGCATCTCAAACACTCATTTGCAAGGGTCCATGGGGGGAACCTCATGCCCCTATAACACTATCCCTTATGGCGAGGGTCATATACCTCCTTCGTCCCCTTCACTCGACGGTGCTCCCCAACAACCCGTCTGGTCGAACATGAACTACAACTTGTTTGGATCAGGAAGTCTAGGACCTTCTTCCTACACCACACCAGTGGGTTCAATGTCATTCTCTTTGTTCTTCCCATTTTCTAATAACGTTTTCTCATCATATGTCATCTTGGGGAAACCTTGGTTTTGGACAACAGAATCCTGCGCAGGGTACTATTCCTACACAAGGGGGAAAACACTAGAGGCTTCTCCTCACAAGGACTCTGAAATACGTGGTAGGGATTAGTTCCCTCTTCAGGGATGTCAAATGGGGGAAACCCCTTCCATGGTCAATGGAACCCCGGGAAATGCTCAGTACCTATGCCCGTCAAATCGGCATGGGGAAACACTTTCCAGAATATTTGGAACACAATGCATGGAGAAATCCCCACCCAACCCTCAACATCCAATTACGGGAATCAGCTGATGATGTCCCAACAAATGAAATATCCATACACTAACCAAGGCCATGGTATTTACTAGAAACCTGGTCAACAACCCAACTTTTCCTGGCATCCTAGTGCCACTCAAACTCCAGGCTCCTTTCTTCCTATACATAGTCAACAAACCAAGCTACCGTTTCTGGCGACGTTACATTTGCCAGACTTGTCAAGGTTTTTAAATGAACCAATTTTTCATGATCCGCATTGGCCTCCCATGCCAACTAAGTTTCCCTCAGACATTCCAAAGTTCGAGGATAATACTGGTGATGATCCAGGTGATCACGTGACCACTTTCTACCTATGGTGCTCGTCAAACTCACTGTGAGACAACTCCATAAAATTGTGCCTGTTTCAACACACTCTCATTGGGGGTGCCATGAAATGGTACATCGAGCTCAACCGCTCAAGATACTCTTACTTCAACTATTTGGCGATGGTTTTTCTCAACCATTTCCAACTACCTATGAGATACGATGTCGACACCTAATTTCTGTCCAACTTTGAGTAGACGAAGGTTGATCATATCTCGGATCACATCTGAGAATGGAGGCATCGGAAGAGTTGGATAAAGGTACAGGTCCCACCGACTTTTCTATTGGAGTGGTTCCTAAAGTCTTTGGTACCTCAGTTATCCAAGGATGTTGTAATGTCGGGAGTGTTTTCAGAGGAGGAGGTGATAATGAGAGCACAACAGCTTGAACTGATATACTCTCAACCCGGTTTACTCTATGAGATTTTTCCATATGCGCCACGGTCCATCCTTGACAAGGCTAGACACAAGTCTAGACCACATGCTGATGGTATAGTTGGTTCAACAAAATCAAATCCCATTGATCATATTTCAAATCAATTGCAACAATTGTCGATACAGGAGACAATGGCCAACCATACCTCCGGTTTAGCTGCTCCCCCTACCCAAACGTTAGATGTACACAGTGTGGATTCGACGAACTTGAAGGCCAACCAATAGCCTAATGAAAAGAAAAAACAATGAACAAGAAGGGTAAGTGGGATAAAAAACCAAACAACAATGTTGGTAGGGGAAACACAGAGAAAATAAAGTCGAAGTATCTGTGTAACCTTTGCACGGAGGACCACAAAAATCACCTGTGCCCTCAACTTGCGGAGGACCAAAAGTTATTGGCATAGAAACAACTTGTTGTGTATGTAAACTATAACCTTATACAATGTCTATTGTAAACAAATATTCATAAAAGAACAGAAAAGATACAATGGAAACTACAAACATTACCTAGATATTTCTCCCCTGGAAACCCAAACCGGGAAAACCAACATATATTATTTTCATTCATTGTGTTACATTGTTT
>JZKD02S1677415.1:1648-13906 GCA_000966675.3 Picea glauca
CCTATGCGACGAAAACTTCTATTGATGCCACGGTTTTTCTATATAAACAACAAAAAGTTGTTGTCTCCTATGCGATGACAACTTCTATTGATGCCACGGTTTTTCTATATAAACAACAAAAAATTGTCGTTGCCTGGGTGACGACAACTTCTATTGATGCGACGGTTTTGCTATATAAACAACAAAAGGTTGTCGTCGCATGTCCGATGACAACTTCTATTGATGCGACGGTTTTTCTATATAAACAACAAAAAGTTGTCATCAACTATGCGATGAAAAATTCTATTGATGCCACGGTCTTGCTATAAAAGTTGTTGTCACAATTTAGACGAAATGTTGGTTTCACATTGTTTTCATGTATTGTCGCTTTTGCGACGTTTGTTCAAGTTCATCTCAAATTCCATGTCACATAAAACAACATTTCAGAGACTCTAGATTCGTCGCGATATCAATGACATAACGTCGCAATAGCGTCGAAACAACCATCGCAAAATGACCCAAATATGCTAGTGAAAGGTCATAGAGCAAAGTTGTGAGGATTTGCGAAGTGCGAACTCGCGAAAAGATCACAATCGTTGATCGTTCTGAAATCATCGAGACCGTCCATTGTCAAGGAAGACACATGGTGAGATATCAACATTTCACTGACTCGTGACTCGAAGGGGTCAAAGGTTGAGTCNCCTATCTTCTAACTTCATACTTTGGGGGGCAATCTGTTACACATCAAAATTACTCACTTTGATAGTGTCGCAAGTGTCGTCATTACAAGTGTTTCAAGTGTCACATTTTTCTCACAAGGTCGCAAGTGTCGCATGTTGCTCACAAGTGTCGAAAAACATCAAACAAAGCATGCTGCCATGATGCCTATATCATGCCTATAACGACATGAGAAGGACACTTGAAACACCTCAAACATTTGATTTGGAAGAGGAGAAATGAGTCAGCAGGCTTGCAAACCTTTTGCCATCTGAAAGAACCTCAAAAACTGAGTTTTTGGAGGGGATCACTCCCCCTTACACTATCTCGAAGCGCCGACGCTCCCCCTTGAACTGTTAGGGAGAATTATAAAGCTCTCCTGGCCTTTTTGAGGGAGCGCTATAGATTTTGAGGGCGCTGGCGCCCCCTAAAGCCTACTAGGGAGTGCTACAACGCTCTGATGGCCCCTTTGAGGGAGCACTACCTATTCTGGGCAGTTGTTAAGCTATTGAGATGAATGGGGGAAGCATCTTTTCATTCTTGGAAGGAAGTTGGATTCGAAACCCTAGTCCAACCATGATCCTAGGGCAGATCCTCAACTGAAGGAGGCAAATCCTCAACTTCCCCAAGGATATCTCAAGTGGTTAAAGCCTCTCCAAGGATATATAAGAAATCTTTCTAATGGTGAAAGGGGACTGCAAAATGGAGAATGATACCAAACTTATGATCTCATAAGTGAGGAATGGAAAGAGAGAATTACACCAAACTTATGATCTCATAAGTGGTGCTGGAACAGAGCTAATTGGGGAAGAATTGTTGATATGAAACTTATGATCTTAGAGGAAACACACAGTCAGCTAAAGGAGAGCAATCAGTGAAGCTGCTATTGTCCAGGTTGTGGATCTTTTAGGAAAGGGTTAGACGAAGGGGACTTGACGAAGCTGTCGCATTCACATCTACGATTGTAAGTACTAGTGTCGTTATTCTCATTAATATGACACGCTTGGCCTGTTTCTTTCTAGTTTGTGTCTAATGTCACATGAAATTATCATTAGTTGATAGATCTATTTTCAAGCTAATATCAATAGAGTAGGAAGCGGTTGTATCTTGTTTGTCCACAGAATCCAGCGAGAAGAAAAGGATTGGAGCGCAACTCAGAGCGTGCAGGGACAAACGTCAATAAAAAGGGTACTTCTGTCATCCTTCCTTCTCATGTGTTAGTTTAGATAGACTTGAAAGGAAGTCAGTGTCCACGTTAATCATTTTCTGTCTAGAGTTAGGGTCAATCTCTTAGAGGTGATCTACCTATCCGTAGGGAGATTTTCCTACAACACCTTGCCCTGTCCAACTGCCCTGAAATATAAGTGCCAAATGTTGAAATTGAATATGTCACTATCACAACCTGTTCTGTCAAATATGTCACTGAGAAACCTGTCACTGTATACTCATCAACCAATCTGATCTGATCACATATACCTCAAACACTATACCACAAGTTTGTACCTCAAACCATGTGCTAGAACCTCACTATTATACAACCTCTATCTATACCAATAATTTCAGCAACATGCCTCAACAAAAATCCATCAAACATGAACCAATACTAAAGTTCAGTAGGTCTGCCTCAGATCAACTCTACAACAAGCCCTAAACTTCCACGAGGGAATCCAACAAATTTATAGGGAAAACCCTCAACCAGATTCATAAATTCAACACTACACATATGAAAACCATACCTTTTTCTTCTTGTAGCATTCGGCTGTCGTGGTTTTGTTGCTGCAATTTTTCTACCGCAAATCTATTGCCGTGATTTTTCTACTACGATTTTTCTGCCGCACTTTTTCTGCCATGGTTTTTATACCACACTTTTTATGTGACACTTTTCCTATCGCAATTTTTCTGCCGCACTTTTTCTTCTGCACTTTTCTCTATCAATAATACACACCCAAATAACCTTTCACAAAATAGATATTCAATGATATTCAATAAGTGTCAATGGGAGAGCTCTTATTTATACTTCCATGTAGCTTCCTCAAGCGGTTACCTTCTAACCAACTTAACCTACTTTCCTTCTTTTAGGGCTAACCCACTTCTAACCAGTTGTCCACTTCTAACTCACTTTGCTAAAAATAGTAAATTATCCACTTCTAATTGCATCTAAATTATTTTTAATTATTTTCTTATTGCAACAACTTAACCCATGACTAACTTCTAGTTTCGCCCACTTGACTAGTCAACTTCTTCTAAGATCTTCTAGAATTAATTTGACTTCTTTAATCTTCTAGATAACTCATGAGGGATCTCCACTTCACCAGACCATAAATCTCTAACTGTGAGGAGTTATGTGAGGTTATTCATATCACCGGAAATGGCATGACATGTACTATCCATATAAAATAGTCTTACCTACAAATATATTAAAATTCATACCATTATACATCAATCAAACTAAATTCCCTTAATCATATTGTTGGGGCTACCATAATTTGATTCTGGACTTGCTTCAAGGGTTGACATCAATGAAAATCAACCCAATTAATCAACAATATCCCCCTTTGGCATTGATGACAACACTCTGATGCAATATTGAAGTCATATCGTTCATGCTCCCCCTGTGACCATCACTCCCCTTGGAACCATGCCTTTGTGCTCTCTCTCCAATAATCTAACTCTCTATCCTACATTTGATAAATATCTCCCCCTTTGAAATCAATGGAAAAGGTAACATCTCGTTTGGGGATGCTCCCCATAACTGAACTATCCTTGGGGTTGCTCCCCCTGACTAAACTCTTCCTGAAACTTCTCCTGCAACTTGAATTGTCCTCTTTATGATGCTTCCTTGTGTAAATCTAAAACATATAAGATAATCATTCAAAAAAATTCATTTTGGAGTAGAAATTACTTCGATTCTCTCGCGAGGATACTCAAAGGCTTCCCTTAGAAGCAGTTTTGTAAATATATTTACCACTTGTTCTTTTCTTCCCACATATTCAACTCTAATGTTCTTCTCTACAACATGTTCCTGTAGAAAGTGATACTTCACTGGAATCTATTTCGTCTTGGGGTGCATCACTGGGTTCTTTGAGATATTGATGGAGCTTATATTATCATACTATATTGGAATGGGCTCATTATACTCAACCT
The DNA here is from genome assembly GCA_000966675.3 of Picea glauca. Lineage (NCBI taxonomy): Eukaryota > Viridiplantae > Streptophyta > Pinopsida > Pinales > Pinaceae > Picea > Picea glauca. The sequence continues at coordinate 5,489 of JZKD02S1677415.1, forward strand.
ATATATCTATCATAGTTTGTTTCATCCATATAACTTGTGTAAAACATGTTGTTGCTAAAATATTCTCTGATTCGGTTGTATATAATGATATTGATGATTGTTTCTTGCTTAGAAAATACACCAAACACTCACCCAAGTAGAACGTTGCTCCATTAGTGCTTCGTCAATCATACATGCAACTTTCCCAATCTGCATCTGTGTAGGCAATAAGTGATAAATCCTTTCCTTTAAGATACCATAATCCAAACTCTTTTGTACCCTTGAGATATCCGAATCTCCTCTTTACTGTTAGAACATGTGATTCCTTTGTTGTACTAACTAGTTTTCAATCTTTCATTCCAAACCTCTTTAGCATTTATCGGATATACGTGTGTTGAGAAATAAAAATTCATTGGTTGTTTTGACATATCTGAAGACCCAGAAAGAAGGATAGTTATCCAAGTAATGACATTTCAAATTCATTTTGCATATCCTTTTCAAATTTTTGGCTCAACCTATCATCATCACTTCCAAAAATTATATCATCAACATAAACTTCAATTAATAAAATACTATCTTGAGTTACCTTCATGTACAGGTTGTTGTCTGCATTTACTTTCATGAACCCTTATTGTTGTAAGTATTTGTCTAGTCTGGAATACCATGCTTTAGGGGCCTGTTTGATACCATACAAGGCCTTATTTAATATGAAAACATAACCTTCATTTTTTATAACTAAAATCCTTCTGGTTGATCAATGTAGACTTCTTCTTCTAGTTCTCCATTCAGAAAAGTTGATTTCATGTCTATCTGAGACACTTTAATATTCTTTGAACATGCATAAGCTAGTATCAATCTGATTGCTTCCATTCTAGAAATTGGGGAAAATGTCTCTTCAAATTTGATAACTTCAACCTATGTATATCCTTTACATACCAATCTAGTTTTGTTCTTGGTAACCTCTCCATATTCATTCAATATATTTCTGAAGACCCATTTTTTTCGATCATATTCTTGTACCTTGGTCTTGGAACCAATTCCCAAGTGTCATTCTTCTCTATCTGATCCAATCCTTCATCCATGGCCTTTATCCAGAATTCATCCTTGTTGGATTCTTCAAAATTGTTTGGTTCAATCAAATATAAGAGTGCTAGGTGCAATTGATCTGGTGAACGAATTCTTCTTCTAGTCTCGAATCCTACATCTTTGTTCCCAATAATCTTATCTGACAGATGATTCTTATGCATTCATTTGCTAGGTGTCTTTGGAGGTACTTGTTTGTTTTTCTCTTCTACGTCTATTTGAGCTTCTTCATATTCCCCTTCTCCTACTTCTTCATCCTTTGTTTCTTCGTAAATATGTTCCAGTGACTCTTTTTCTTATTCCTTCAATTTTCTTCCACATGTCTCATCAATTGTTACATTGATGATTTCCACAACTTTGTTGAGCCTTATATTGTAACATTTGTATGTTTTCCTTGTACTTGAGTAACCAACAAGTACGCCTTTGTCTACATGACAATCAAACTTTCCCATTATTCCATCTTCTCTTTCGATGTAGCAGTTGCTTCCAAAGACTCTGAAGTGTTTCACATTTGTTGGTCTTCCTTTCCATATCTCGTAAGGATTTTTTTTACTGTTGTTCCTGAGCATTACTCTGTTTTGAATGTGACTATTGTATGCACTGCATGTGTCCAAAAAACATCTTTCAACTTGGAATCCATTAACATTGTTTGAGCCATTTCATGTACGTTCGTGTTCTTTCTTTCGAATACCTCATTATGTTGAGGTGTTATAGTAATGGAGAATTTCCTTTTTATACCATGCTTGTTGTAGAAATCCATAAATTCCTTTAAAGTAAACTCTCCTCGATTATCAAATCTCAAGCATTTTATTTTTGAATCCATTTCATTTTCAACCATTTCCTTATATACCTTGAAGTTTTAAAATTCTTTTGACTTATTCATGAGAAAACAAACTGCAGTCATTCTTGTATAATCATCAACCAATAAGATAAAGTATTTTTCACCTTTTAAACCCTTTGTTCTAGTTGGTCCAACTAGATCACTATGCACAATTTCCAATGTTATTGTCATTGGGTATTCCTTTTATTTTAACTTGGTCTTTTTGTGCTTTCCTCATTGATAATGCTTGTATAAAGTTTTGGTTGGATTCATGATCTGGGGAATTTCTCTGATTACTTCCTTTTTTCTGACTTTGACGAGGTTATCGAATTTTATGTGACCAATTCTTCTGTCCCATAGTCAAACTTCATGTTTCTTCCCTAAATAACACTTTTCATTTCCAATTTCACTTAATACATATATGTTGCTTGAAGTCCTTACAATTGTTGCAACCAATTTGCCTGAACCTACCTTTCTTATCTTTCATTTCTGTGAATCGAACATAAGATTGGGACCTTGGTCACACATTTGAATTACACTTAGAAGATTATGTTTCACATGTTCTAAGTTCTACTAGTAGAACATTTTCTGCCTTTGTATCTTTATTTTCAATTCTGATTGTGCCCTTATCAATGATTCTAGCTGAGTCGTCATTTCCAAAGGAGATTGATCCATCTTTTTCCTTTCTCAATGTTATAAATTACCTTTCTTCATAACCTATCATGTGCTTTGAGAAGCCACTATCAACATACCAACCATGTTTCTTATGCTTAGCTTGTAGAGCGAGTGTTCATTCTTCATTGCTATACTGATTATGATTTCTTATCCATGTTCTCTTCTGAGGTTCCTGTCTGTGATTGTTGTTAATCTGTTGTGATTTTCTAGGAGGGACTATCATTATACAATCTTTCGCCATGTGTCCAATGTTGTTTCACTTGTATCATTCTACTTCAATGCTCAATGATTCAAACATATTGTATCTTTTTCTCTGTGTTTCACTAGGCCTTCTTGGATAACTATTTTGTGTATGACTTCCAAAGTTGTTTATGTTCCTTATATTATCTCTGCAACTTACAACTTTATGTTCAAAATTATTGCATGCATAACATCAAACAAAAAATATAGTTTGATACCTGGGAGTTGAAGATCTTCTAAAAGGAGTTACTCTTCTGAATCCTTATTCTTCCTGAGGCATGTATGTTTCTGACTATTGTTGATTCTGAAATATAAATCTTCTCGGTGGAGGAGTGTCCCTATGATCTTCCTTGTAGAAATTCTTATCCCCTCTGACTGTAAATACTTGTAAATACATGTAAATACTCTTGATGATCAGGTATATAAGGTCGAAATATTATTTTTACTTGAAAATATGTTTTTCTCTAAACATCATCTGGGTTCAACAGTGAAGCTGCCAAAGCTAATGAATTTGCCTTCTGATTTTTATCCCTTGGGATGAAAGAGATGTTCAAAGAATTGAAAGCTTCCATCAATTCATTAACTCTTTTGAAATATATTTTGAGTCCTTCCTTTTTAATCTAATATCTATGGGTAACTTGATTTATTACATAATCGGAGTCACCAGTCACAATTAAATGTTCTATCTTCATTTCTTACGTGAGATTATTTCCTTGAATCAAAGCCTCATATTATGCCTCATTATTGGTGCACGCAAATTCAAGTCTGATAGCATGTGGACGCACAATCTTTTATGGGTTTATAAGGACAATTCCAACTCCAGTCCTGGAACTTGAGAAAGCTCCATCAAATGACATCCTCTAGTGACCTTTAAAATGATGCTTTTGATTCTCCATGTCTAGGATAGCATAGTTTCCAATTCCAATGTCTATATAATCTTCCATTGGCTTATTATCATTCTTTTTGAAGTAAAACGGCCCCCTGGGTTCATGAGGGACCTTCATCATTACTCCTTCTTTATCTAGAAACATCATGCAACTTCCATCATTCATTATGTATCCCTCGATCATAAGTGAACAGTCTCTTCCTATGATAACTCAATATGTAGGAGGAAGATCTACCACAACAATATTGAAAACTATAATAATATGGGGAGACACAATGATCCAAACATAAAAATATTTGATTTCACCATAAGTTGGCACCTATCTGGAATCAATTTCATATATGCTTTCACATATTTCATAATATTTGGTGCATCTCATGCCCAACACCTCCATGATCGCCAATGGCATAATATTATTGGTCGCATCGATGTCAACGAAACAATTATGAAGTGCAACATCACGATTTTCAATTGAAATACAAAAAGGTGGGAATTTACCTCTCAACTTGATGGTTGATGTGTTATGGATTTGCTTTGGACTTATAAAAACAACCTCCATTCTTCCAGATGGATCATCCAACAATCTCAAATTATTTTCCCTTTGTTAAGGGATCTTTACCACTTCTATAAAAAGAAGAGTTATCCTCAACTTACTCAAATCCTCTACAACATTGTATTTCATATGGGGAGGCTTTGACACCAGGTGTTGATTCTTGCTTCCAGTGTTATTTATCACATTTTTATTGGCCTCTTTCTCATTCACCTTTTCTTTATATTTTTCTTTAATTCTTTCCTTTTCTTTTTCAGAATCATCTTTATTTTTGGATTTGTTTACAAACGCTTATGTTTGGGAAACATTCTCTTGTGAGTTGGGGCCATTGTCTCCTTCTTCAAATATATACATGGACGTCTCACATCCGTCCATCTGTATGGTTTCAAAATTTTCATCAGGTAAATAATCATTTTCTTTCTTAGCTATTTGCTCATCATATATCTCATCCAGAACAACTGCATTTGGGATTGATTGCATGGGAACCCTTTGTCTTTGTTGATTATCAGTTTTTCAAACCTCACTCTATTTTCTTAGGGAGCGTTCCTTCTTTTCTCTTGGACCAGAATTATCGGATTTGCTACATAATTATTACCCCTTCTTAATTTGATTATCTCATTTTGCATTTTCCTTATGGTTTTATTCATTTGTGCAATCTCAATCCTTTTCTTCATTTCTTGTGCCACAACAGGGTCTATCTTCACATATGGTATGGTTCCCTTCAAAAAACCTCCTTCAGTGGCTTGATTTTGAATTAGTAGTGGCTTTTTCTCTTTGTTTTTTCTCAAACTAGAATCTCCTTGATCATCGATATTCAGGATTCCCAGCTGTGTCTGTACTTTTCCTAGGATAATATCGGGGTCAGCACCTGTCTCAATCATAATTTCTTCCATCTCCGTGGGTTTAATCATTTCTTTGTCCAAGGTATCCATTTGTAATGTACTGATAGCATATTTTACATTTGGGGGCATCGAATTCTTATAACAACCAAGTATTATTGGGTCATTCAACCTTTTATCTTCTAGAATGTTACTCAGAGTTTTATTGAATCTAAGATTAAAATATCGTATTCTCTCATTCTTCTTCAAACCAATCTAGGTGAAACTAGTGATAAGGGTATGATATGCAATTGGGGTAGTGAACATAGTTAGAGACATGGCTTCAAGTTCATTGAATGAACCAATTGATCTAGTGGGTAATGTCGTATGACATTCATAATATCGTCCTAATAAGGTTTGAAGAAAAATCCTTACCATCACATCAGCATATTCAATGCAATGAAATTCACAAACATCTAGAAATAAATCAAGGTGTCTTTTGGCATTAATTGTTCCATCTCTGGAAAATTCTTTCAAAGTGCCCTTAGGGAGAAAAGTGAGTTCATGTTTCTCACCTCGAAGATCGAGAGTGAAATCTCTTAATCTTCTTCGGTTTCCAAATATTCGCCCTTCTTTATTTCTTCCACCACCTCCTCCACCTCCTTTTATTTCTTCATGAGTTTCTCTTTGCGGTTCTTCACGTCTCTCTTCATTTTTTTCCCACCATATCTAGAGGTATTTCAGGAATGTGTTTTTCACTTCCTAGAATACATAGTTTCTTTATTTTACTTCTGGTAATAGGTCCCTTTTATTCATCCAGCTTCAATTTCGACCTTGTTCTTGTGATATTCGATCTTGTCTTTCTTCTCTTCGGTCTTGTCGTTCCTCTCTCCTCTGTCTTTGAAGGATTTCTCTTTCTTCTTCTTGGACCAATGCCTTCCAAGATCTTTCCAATTCTTCCCTGGTCTCAACTGTTGTTATTACCAAATTATATAGATGGTGCAAAATACTTCGTTGATTATTCAATCCAATTTCTAACTGGATCTAATCACCTTGAGGAAAAGTGATGTATTTTTCAAAATAATGCTAAACCAGATTTCAAATTTTCAGTTGGATCCCCAATATGGTCGCCAAAAATGTTGATTCTTGAATCTGTTAGGACCAAAACGAAAACCTCACAAGGATACAAATCCTCCTGTGTTTTTATAGAGGTGGCACTCCTCTCTGTTTTATGATAGTCTTTGAATTCTATATTTCCAAAATGATATAGGAATTTGAGAAAGTCCATTGTGGAATTCAAAGAAATATAAAAGTTGCAGAAAAAAAAAATGTTTTATTTTAAAGAGAATTCTTGAGAGATGACCAAGAAGCTCACACATCACATATTTGGAAAAAATAATCAAAATTTCCTCACATCCATCATAGTTAAACTAAATATTTATGATCACATATAAAAAAAAAAAGGTGGTCCGTACACATAAGAGAATTTTAATAGAGTAGACACGTGTGGAGCTCAAATGAAGAAAATGATAGATCAATCTCAAATATTTTATACTCAAAACTCAGAGTTATAAAACACCGTCAAAATTGATCCTGAATTAGTTCTCTTGGGACTTCTAAAAAATATTAAATTCTATTAAAAATATTTGAAATTAAAATGCATTTGTCATGAGGACTAGGATTGAGGCTCCCACGGACCATAAAAGTAAATATAAACAATAAGTGAGTTGTGGAGAGAACATGGTGGGCGATGGTAGAGTAGAAAGACTATGATGGTCTCTCTCACTTTACTTACTTGTTTTAGTCCTTTTATTCTCCTCATTGATGGTTATAGGAACCGTCTCAACTGCTCTTTCTTGGCCTTCTTTAGTTAATTTATCAATTTCCTTCTTAAACCAATCTTCAATGTAACTTTTCATTTGTGCAACATTTATTTCATGCCTAATTTTGATATTAAACAAATCACCTTCTAAATCTCTTAGGTCATGAGAAATGCCATGGATTGCCTCCTTAATATCTTTTTTTTCATAGAATAATCAACCAGCCAATTATCTATACCTTCTTTTCCATATTCAATTATGCCATTAAATTTCTCAACGGATAATCCTTTTAATATCTCCACTTGTTCATCAAATGTTTTCCTTGTCATAAAAATTGAATTGAGAATTAACTTAGGATATTGCACCTCATTAGTGCTTCATGCCAAATCTATCTTTGTGATCCTTCTGAATAATTCTTCTATTTTCACTATGGCTTTGTTGCATGCTTGGACAATGTTACTCAAATTCTTGATCGTTTCTTTCCAACAGGCATTCAACTGTTTAATTCGACTTCGAGAAGGAAGATCCTCTTCTCTCCTTTTCAATTCTGTCATGTTTGAGACTTTTATCCCAAATGGTAAAACAACATCTGTGTAGAATCATTCTTCATTCTTTAAATCAGCTTAGAGATATTCATGAAATGCATGTGCCCTTCAACCGAAGGAAACTATACTTTTTGATACCTCCCATGCTTCTATTATCAATGACATTCTCTTTTAATATTTTTTTCAACATAGCTTTGGATCGTTGTGAGCAAACTTGAAGATCCCTTTAAATTAATACTAGTGTAGTCGGTTTCACCATTGTCAAAGGACTAGACATGATTGGAAGAGGCATTAAGGTAGTCTCCAATTTTTTAGTCTTCTCTTTTAATTTGGCATTCTCATCTTCTAAACCATCAATAGAGTCATTGAGCATGTCCCCAGTTTCCCTATGGATTTTGGAAATCTGGGACAGTCGCATATACTTTAGGTTGACCTTTGAGTGGGCCTTTCCCTTTTTATTCTTCTTGTCACTTCTTTCTACAATAAACATTTTAGATTCTTTGTCAAAAATATCACTTTGAAAAGTGAATAATTCTTCTTCACTAAAGGTCTCATTTCCATTGACTTCCAATAAAGAATATTGTTGAGCCATATGATCGTGTTGTTCTATTGCAGGAAATATTTTTTCAATATCTGCTTCTAGTTCCATATCTTCCAAGAAAAAACTTTGGATTCCATTTTCTATAATATTATCTTCTTCCTCTTGCACTAAGTTTTTTATTTCATTTCTCACAGGAAACTTGTGTGAACTCTCAATTTTTCCAGTGGGAGGATTCTTCTCTCCCCCTCCACTGGAACTATTGTTGACAGTATTTTTAATTGGGTGGGTCGATGGAGCACTTCTCCTGGATGTAGTATTCTTATGAGTAATAACTGGAGATTGATCACTTCTTTCACTGGGACCTTTTCCTCTTTGCTTGTAAAGATCATTAATGCTAAGTAATTTTTCTAAATCACCAACATTATGTACAAGAGTGTTTTGGATGTTACCCTCTTCTTCTT
>JZKD02S1677415.1:26824-43826 GCA_000966675.3 Picea glauca
CAATAATTGTTTTATGCGATGGCATTTGGAAATATATGCAAGGTTTTCAACATAGTAAACCATATTACCATACTATACATGTAAAAATAAAATTGACCACCCTTTTAAATATACCATGCATTATAACTTTAGCCATTTGTGCTCATTTCTTTGTGAGGTATTGTATGCATCAAGGATAAAGGAACACTTTTATGACTTTTGATCTTGAAATGAATCATTTTATGAGTTTCAACACCATAACCATAATAGAATTTGATGAGTAAAGCATGTGCAACATATGGAATTTTGAAGTTCTACTAGCACAATCCCTTTTATTTCTTTCCGAGTCAAAATAGACATGGAAATCATAATCAAATTGAAAGGAACAAGGAGAAACCATTATGTACTTTCAATAGATCAAAAAAAATTATATCCTAGGAATATTTGAAAATAAGCACTCTTTCTTTCTCCCTAGGGGGCCCCACCTATAGTTAAATATTTATATATCATAGATAGATAAAAAAATTAATGGTGCCTTGCAACTTTTTGCAGGATAGTAGCTAGTTTGTGATTTTATGAGTCAACATCTGGCGACTCCATAGTGTAGGCAATTTATGAATTGGCTAGAAGTGATGAATCTTTGGTTTTTATAGTATCACATTTGAAAAAAATCTCAACTTTCTCTGATATAATCTTGCAAAAGAAACGGTATGGAGGGAAGAACAAGAAAAAATGAATGGGTGCAACCTTGTACATAATGTATTGGAAAGAAATATGTAGGTATGGAAACTACTACATAAGTAGCATTATAAACCCAGAAGATCATTTGTCTCTAACTGTTCTTATGCAATTTTCATCCCATCAACAAAATTGTGTAGCTAGCATGACAAAGTAAGTGGCTTGAATGATCCAACTTGAATTAAAAATTCAAAAATTGAAAACTAAAAAATCAAAACTGAAGCAAAACAAAAATGAAAATTGAACAAACAAACAAAAATTTATACAAAGTAAAATCAGTACATGAAATATGCGAAAAAAAAATTAAAACAATAAGAGAAAAGCAGTTGACTACAAAATGCAATGATGTTTGATGCAAAAAAAGAAATAGAAAAGGAAACAAAGCAACATAACAAAATAATTTTTTTTTATTTATGTACAAGGAGAAGGATAACCAACCATTGAAAAATCAAACAAGGTGAAACTTGGCATAAAGGAACGCATTCTTAAACCACCATGTAGGATTGATGGTTTATAGGGAATTGAATATTGACCGATTAATGCATATAGTGCATGAAGGTGACCAATTAAAATCCAGAAGAACTGATTACCATATTGCAAGACCTGCCAACCAACAAGATGAGATTTTCATCTTACATTGAAAGCATCAATAGGATCAAGAACTTCAGGATTAAGATTCAAGGTTTGAATATCAAATATATGGTCAATGCACTCATCAAACATATCAATATCATATTTTGGAATCTTCCTATGATAAATAGGGTCATCCTAATGCAAAGAAGATTCATATAAAGGATTCAAAAACCTAGGAATGCCCTTTAAATCATCATCATTATCAAAAGAAAGAGTGCACATATCAATAGGGGTATCAATGTCGAGATGACTGGCTTCTTATAATTGAAACAGTTGATTTGAAAAATCATTATGTAATTCAATATCTTGATTAACTTCATGAGCGTCTTCAAAAGGAGAATGATCTTGTATATCAATATAGTCAAAAGAGTCCTCATCAATTAGATTTGACCATTTATCATCATAGCATACTTTATCGTAAAGGGAATTGTAGAGGTCAACATCGTCTTTCTTTGCATAGTCATTTTCTTCATTGTATGTATATGAATGAAAAACTTGAGATAAATCACGATCTTGAGATAAATCACGATCTTGTGATTGGATTTGTCTATTACTTTCAAGAAAGGTGGTATTTTGAACGTGAGAAATGGATTGATTGGTCAAATCATATTCAAAACCAAGAGCTAGAGTTTGTGGATTATGTTCATTATCAAGGAATAGATGCTCATCTCAGATCTCTTTATTGACATATTTATTTGGCCAAACAATATTTTTAGGTCGACATGTATTAACAAAAATATCTTATACCATGTCCTAAAAATAAAAATCACATGAAGCTACATCATCCCCTAAATCCTCTTTCTCACTTTCTTCGGGATGACCATGAGGACGAATGATATGGGGGGGAATTCCATGTAATTCAAGATTTTTTTCTTCATGAGATTCATCCTCTAAGAGTGTTTCATCAGATGTAACATGATCTCACTCAAAATGAATTTTCAAAAGAGTATCATCAAAGGTAAAGGCATCAAATAAAGTTTCATGATCAAGGATAACGTGAGCAGATTCATAAGAGAAAGACTCATTACAAACCCCTAAATTTCTTGATAAGATATTGTGAGATAAAAATTATTTTCTTGAACATTCAATAAGATGTAATGGTTTGCATGGTTACAAGCCTTCTTGCATTCTAAGAGAATATACAAGTTGATTGTGCGTGGGGACCACTACAAAAATCACATTAAGGAGGGGTAGGAAGAATCGTAGGCAAGGATTCAAAGTATTGGGAAATAGGTGGAGAAGGAAAATCAGAAATGAACTTTGTAAAAATAGCCTTTCCCACCAAATCAGGGTTAGGAGTTATGAACATATACAAATCTCTCGATTGGCCATGAAGAGTAAGAGGGAAAATGTCAGAAGCAGTATAAACATCTTGAACCCCAACAGATTGAAAAAACTAAATGAACTTGTTGACATGATCACGAGAAGACTCACATGGGTAACCCTCGAAAAGAGGACACCCAACCATGGAAATATTTGTGGTCAAATCAAAATATGCCTTATTCATGATGAGGAAAGGTAAGCAAATGCATTGCTGCAAAAATAAATATAATCATTTAAATCAATCTTGGAGAAAAACCATTGAACGGTCCTCCGCAGTATGGTCGCCAAATAAATGTTGATAAAAATGAATGGTTATCCTTATACCAACATTTTTCAATCTTGTCAGGTTAAGCAAACATAGTCGGGATTGTTACCCTATGTTTATATCCCTTTTGCAAAATTATCAATTAACCTTCAAGAATTATGCTCTTTAGATCAATGTTGTTTTTTATGTTGATTTATGATAAATAAAAATAAAATATTTATATCATAAAATATAAATAGTTTTATGAACAATCATGAAAATAAAAAAAATTGAAATACGATCACACACATAATCCAAAATGAGACCTCAAAACCATCAAGTTATTTTATTCATTCAGTTCTGGAACACTACCAAATACATTATTTCATACCCAAAATGGATAAGGACCAGGAAAATACTTAGAAGTCAAAGGTTACATCATGACAAAGACGATCGGTGCCTCCCAAGTAAAACCTAGACTGGAAAATAAATAGATCAATAAGCCACAATTTGTCACTACCTTGACTCTACACAAAATTCCTAATTAGCACTAAACATCACTTCAAAATTCCAATAAGAATTTACAAACTATCAAAAATAGATGATCAACCTTATAAGAATGCCAATAATCAATGTTTCTTCGTCCTCCTTGTTATCACCTTCAGTAAGACCTTGCTATCAACAATAAGCCTTTAGCCTTTAAGTATTTAAGAAATGAATGAAGTAGTAATGATATCTCATTCTAGAGAAAGAACAAACCTTATCGGAGTTTTTGTCTCTATCTCTTCTCTCTCTATTTTGTATGTCCCTTCAATTCTTCTTTTATCCTTCCAAAATTAGTTTGAGTAGTTCAACTACTTTTAGTTAATTTATTTAACTATTTTTAGTTAAATAGGGACAACTCATAATTAAATATTAATAAAAAATGATAAAGGTAAAATAAATATTAACTATTAGGTGGGGACCCCATAACAACTCCTTTGTTTAATTTTCAAATCATTCCCTTGTTCCTCCAAATACAATTATGCCATCATACATCATATCCCAAGTAATCATCATATGAAATATCTCAAACACATACTTGTGACTCCCTAAATACTAAATATATGCAAGTATATTTATCAAAAATAAATGTGTCAATTTGTTGTCCAAAACCAAGGCCACTGTAAATATCCAAACAAACTAGAGAGACATATATATATCTAAGTCATTTTGTTGTCCAAAACCAAGGCCGTTGTAAAATATCCAAACAAAATAGAGAGTCATAGATCTATCCAAAACATATTGTTGTCCAAAATGATAAGATATGTCCCAAAATAATTTATTTTTTTTCCCAACACTAAAATCATCATAAAAACACAATAAAATAAGAAATCATATTTTTTATGCGAGGCAGTTTTCCTTTGTCCACTTTCCTGACATTTTGTCACTTTTATGACCATGAATTTGCATGAATAGGTGTTTTACCTTTTGTTATTAATTCTTTTGGGTGTATATCTCGAAAACGAGTATGACTATGTTGATATTTGGGTGTTGGGAGTGAGAAGTAATTGAGTGTGAGGATGTTACTGATTGGTCGGAGTTAACAGAATGGGCAGACCATTTTCCATTGCTAGGCTCTAGATCTTAGACTATGGACTTCATATTTTTATGTGGGGGTTGAGTGAGCATGAGAAGTTATTGACTCAATATGTTGGGCTGGCCATTTAGGTGGGGTGGAGGTAATAGAATTGAGACTATGTGCCATCCATGAGGTTGATTTTGAGGAGAATTAACATCATTCCAACCATCGTTGGATAGTATCTCAGAAGGTAGGGATACATGTGGATGCATGGGTACACCAGAAATGATAGGATGGTGTTGTAAAGGTGGTTTTTCAAGTGTATGATGATTTTAAAAAGTTATTTTCCTAACTAGATTTAGGAATCTTGTCTACAAGAGTTGATTAAACTCTTAAGAATCTATGTCAAAGTGAATGGAAAAATGAAGTATTTTGTTTCCCTCTTGCCAAAAATCATTTGTCCTTCCCCCCCTACCTCTTTTTTCTCTTCCATGGTTGCCCCTACTGAAAAATATCATCTATAAGGCATAGGGATAAGTTAGAATATGAATAGAATATCAAGTGAAACATCAAATACCATTTGCTTCAAGATAGTGTTTAGAAAAAACTTTGACTTGATCAACAAGTAAGCATACATACAACCCAGGATAAAAGAAGAGGTAGTTCAAGATAAATTTTACATCTCTGATCCGAAACACTTCATTATCTCATAAAATTGGTCATTATTTAAGAACATGGGGATTCCAATGTAATTTGGGAATGTGAGGGGATTGTAATGCATGGAAAGTGAAGTAAATGATAAGGAGATTAATGTCACATGTTCATAAACAATAATACATCCATCATCAATCATATTCCAATATTAAATGTCTTCCAATAATCATCTTATACGTCCATGCCAAATATATCTTCAACAATTGTCAACATATCCATTGTTTTTTTCAAATAAGACCTTTGGACTTGCTTATGAATCAGGGGGGGGGGGGGACATGAAAGAATTAATGAAATATGATTGGGGAATTAAGAGATAACATATGTAAAGTGAAAGAGATGGGGGGGATTGTCCCTGAAACAACAACATTCATCCATTTACCGAATTTATGCCCTTCATCTTAATTGAACTCCTTCACATCATGACTAAATAATCATTTTCATAATATCTCATTCAATTTTGCACAATTCTTTATTTTTATTTTCAAATTATTCATGCCAGGCTCGTAACACTTCTCTTCAAATAGAAAATAGTTCCTGACTCATAAAACAGGAGGGGAAAGAATGAAAACGCTTAAATGATATATGATATGGGATTTAATGAGTGATGAATGTAAAGTGGTGTTATGGAGGGATTTGTACCTCTATGCAGAACAATAAATATTTCCAAAATAATATGGGATGTCTTTTAGTTCAAATATCATGCACAGAAAATAATAAATAAATTTCTTTTTAAACCCAACCAAATAATTCTAGCATTATAGATAGGTCAACATTTAATCTAGGAAATCTATCATGATTTGTATAATCATCATATAAACTCACAATAAAAATTTTATGCAATATATAATTATTTTCGAGAGCACACCCAAGTCATTTTGATACGTGATATTAGTAATGCACAAGTCATGTCCTCTCTTCCAATCATTTATTTGAAACCCAAAATAATGACTATATCCATATAGACATTTTGTCCATAATCACATAAATTTCATCAAACTCAACAAGAATCAAAATTGGGTGATAATAATCCTCTTTAATACCCTGTTGGTCATATCAGCATAATATACCAATGTCAATTCACTTATTTTCTTTCTTTAAAAAATTTCTTGTATCAAGAATACAGAGGTATTGAGTTGACTAGGTATGCATAAATCGAGTAAGCTTAGACTAAAACAAGGATTTTAAATGACATGCACAGATTTTAAAAACTCAGGGTTTGAACTATGAAACCAGTGAGCTCGTTATGTCACCTTTGCAGAAAATTGCTTAAAATTATTTATTTGAACAATCATAACAACCCATTTTTCAAAAATCAACCAAGGTTTGAAACTGGTAATGACCACATTTTAAATTTTCTTATGCAGGAAAAGTGGACGCTTGATTTATATCTAAATTTCTTTATGTAGAGAGTTATAAGTATGTACAATCCCCCAATGAGTTTGGGTAAGACATTTAAATACCATATTCGGGACTTCAAGACTAAGGGAATTAGCCATGAAATGGTATATTTGTGGACTCCTAAATATAAAGTGGGGAACCAGAACTAGTGTTCGAACAAACCAAAAGAGGGACAAAACCTAAGAAATGCATGGTTGACCATTGTAAATCAGTTGTAGAGCGACATTTGAAGGTCACAAGATAAAAAATGTACATGTAGAGTTAAATAATATGCATTTAAGTTGAGGAATGGGGGTCCCACGTTCGAAACCCTTTGAACAAAAAATAACATATGTGAACAAAACAGAACCCACAAATATTTCCAATTATTTTTTCAAACTTTAAATATCGAACAGTGGAAAGGTGGCTAGAACTAGATCTTGCATTATTTTTTGAGGATCAAAAAAGACTCATAAACACATTCGAGCCCTCATTGTATTTACACAATCAAGATTGAAATAACAATTTTCATGACTAAGGTTCAAGCTACGACAATCAAACATGGAAAGATTTCATTCAGGGATGACAAAACGAGCTTGAAAAATGGACAAATGGCACACTCATTCATAGATCAACAGGGCTTTTTCCCAAAATTGTTATTGCAAAACAAAGAAGCATTTGATAGGTACAATATAAACAACAGACCTTCCCTTGGCGCTTCTAATACTTCCAAAACAAATTGAGCTACAATTACCAAAAACAACCATAACGAGATTGGAAACCACAATGTTACTCGATAGCTAAAAAACTCAAATGCAAAAATGAAATGCAAAAAATAGTGCAGGGTGGTAAAATCAATGCAATTGAATGTATGTGTCTCATGCATTCAACGCATGGGGTGTCACGTTCTCCAAAAACATAATATGTATTAACTACTTAATCCGTTTTGGATTTCCACTCTTACTATCAACGAACCACAAGGCTGGAAACATAATCGAGTCGATGAGCCATCACATGGCACTCAACCACATCAACCACCTCATATGCTTCCTTCTCAAATGACGACCCATCTTTCACATGAAAATTCACTATTGCAACCTTTCATTAAATACCACATTCAATGAAAATGAGCGATAAGAATCATATGTATGTTCGACCCACAACATCAAAGTATAGCTTATGGTGGATAGAAGTGTGAAGGTTAAGTTCATACAATATACCATATGCAAATTTCAATAAAACATCCAACCCTTTAACTATAACGTGTCACCTTAGTTTACATAAAACCAATAATTGTTGTATGCGATGGAATTTGGAAATATATGCAAGTTTTTCAACATAGTAAACCATATTACCATACTATACATGTAAAAATGAAATTGACCACCCTTTTAAATATACCATGCATTAGAACTTTAACCATGTGTGCTCATTTCTTTGTGAGGTATTGTATGCATCAAATATAAGGGAACAATTTTATGACTTATGATCCCACAATGAAGCCTTTTCTAAGTTTCAACACCATAATCGTAATAGCATTTGATGAGTAAAGCATATGCAACATATGGAATTTTGAAGTTCTACTAGAACAATCCCTTTTCTTTCTTTTTGAGTCAAACCAGAAATGGAGCTCATAATCAAACTGAAAGGAAGAAGGAGAAACCATTATGTACTTTCAATAGATTAACAATGTTGTTATCCCAAGAATATTTGAAAATAAACATCCTTTCTTTCTTCCTGGGGGGGGGGAACCTATAGTTAAATATTTATATATCATGGATAGATACAAATTTTAATAGTGTCTTGCAACATTTTGTAGGATAATGGCTAGTTGGCGATTTTATGAGTCAACAGTTCCTCAAAAGAATTGAAATGAAAATAATGTGCATGCATTCCTAAAGCGCACATGTTACTAGTAACATGAATGTGTGTGCATTCCTGTTAACACAAGATACCCCCCTTATCTCTCTATCTCTCTCCCTTCTTTCCTCTATCCCTCTCTCTAAGTGGGGGAAGAGTGAGGGAGAGATAGAGGGAAAGAGGGAGAAAGGGAGAGAGGGTAAAAGGAGGGAGAGAGAGATGGATAGGGGGAGACATAAAGCAAGTGAGAAAGTGAACAAGTGAGTGTGTGAGAGAGAGATAAAGAGGTCAGAGATATGGGAAGATAGAGAGAGAGAGAGAGGGAGGGAGGGAGAGAAGGGTGGTAGGAGAGAAGGGGAGAAAGGTAGAGAGAGAGAGGGGTGGAGATGATATGAAGAGAGAGGGAGGGGTAGAGAGAGATGGGGGATGGAGGGAGATAAGAGAGAGAA
The DNA here is from genome assembly GCA_000966675.3 of Picea glauca. Classification (NCBI taxonomy): domain Eukaryota; kingdom Viridiplantae; phylum Streptophyta; class Pinopsida; order Pinales; family Pinaceae; genus Picea; species Picea glauca. The sequence continues at coordinate 35,703 of JZKD02S1677415.1, forward strand.
GGGGGGTGAGTGATCTAAGTGTATATAGTTGGCCACCCACCTATTCCAACTGGCTCAAAACAGTCTTCTAGAAATTTACTATTTTTAGCAGTTTTTCAGTTCCTAAACTTTCGGGGCCATTTTGAGGGCCTAGATGAAGTTTTTTTGGGGATCGAACACCTCAGTGATATCCAAAGTCTCTAATTGAGCCCCCAAAATTAATATACTCAATTATACCTTTCCAACGAGCTATCATGCACCCCAAACGGAGATCGTATGCCAAAGTTACGCCCCTGGGAAGTTGATACACCAAACTACCCAAAATGGGGTCCACAAAACTGTTGGCTTCTCATCTTTTGGGGTTAGGGTTTTGGGATTTTCTTTATTTTAAAAAATCCTTTAGAGCCTCATTGTAACCATCTTCTTGTGAATGTGAGTGGTTGTCACATCTCTTCTCAGAGATAAGGTGCCACCATTCTAGCGAGTCTTTCACTCTGTATTTATACAGCTTTGTACGTTTCGCTCATTAATAGAAATTGTGTATTACTGTATCTCTTTGTTTATGGTAGCATCTCTGATATATTTTTGTTATATTAGTGCATATCTAAGATATCTCTGTACATTTATTTATTATATCTTGGCTCTCATTTCGTGCCGAAAATAATCTGGATCAAATAGAAAGGGAAACAAGGAGAGAGGGAGGGAGGGGAAAAGAAGGAGATAGAGAGAGAAGGAAAGAGGAAATAGAAGATATATAGATATATAAAGAGTGGGAGAGATAGGGGAATATATATATATATATATATATATATATATATATATAGAGCGAGATAGAGAGAGAGAGAGAGAGAGAGAGAGATAGAGAGAGAGAGAGTGAGCGAGAGAGAGAGAGAGTTATTTGGTGCTAACATGAACACATGCGCATTTTTGTTCCTAATAGCGTGCATGCATTTTAGGAATGTGCATGCACTTTAGGAACGTGCACATGTTAAACACGTGCATGTTCTTAAAGTGCATGCACATTATTTTCATTTCAATTTTTTTTTTGGGTGGGAGTGACGTCTCTAGCGTACAGGTTTGGGATGACAAACCTATTGGTTTGGTCTGCAACTCCTTTTTTATGAATACCTCTCTATATCTTTTTTTTTGCCGATAAGTTCTCTACAACTATACAAGTTTTTGGAAGAAAATTTCATCTTTAAGGTACTCAACAGGTGCACGAATGGAGACATATACCTTATATTATGCTAGAAAAATAACATACCATTGTAAGAAAAACTCAAATTTCACATAGTTATTCACAATTTCTATAAATAAAAGTTGTATATTCATAAACCAATTCAATTTCCTATAATTCATCTTTTCACACCATATTCAAATTCAATGTAAAAGTACCTTGAATAATCCCTCCAAGCATATTGTTGTTTTTTCATGTTTTCATTGTCACTAACTTGTCATGAAATACCATCATTAGGTTGCACTCACCCTTGAATTGATTCATGGGTAATTTTCGATGTTAACATTGGATTCTAGTGAAGAGGGTCTTCATATATTTGCAAGGTACTTATGAATATCCCATTCACTACCATAGTGTTGTTTTAGGGGACCCACACTCAGGATATATAAGGTTATGTGGATTTTAATTGGGCAAGAGATATAAATAGAAGAAGAACTATGAGCGAGGATCTATGTTTTGACTATTATGCTAAAGAAATGAAAATATATTTTTTTAAATGATGTGGTGATACAGTTGGTTAAAAACCTAAAATGTTTGATATAGCCTAGTGGGCCTAATGGTTAAGAACATGTGTTTCCTCTTAAGAGATCACAAGTTCAAATGGAGAGGGGTGTAGGGTATGTATACCTCCGTAAACTTTACCAGTCAAATGGTTAACCTTAAAAATAGACTATTATTATTATTATTATTATTATTATTATATAAAATGATATTTATATTTTAATTTAGAAAAAAATAAATGTTTTAAGTTTTCAATTTGTGATTATTTAAATTTGGAATTTTCAAAACAATTTAAATAATTTTTACTTAAATTTCAATTCTGAATTTAGGAAATTGTTATTTTAAAAGTAGATTCAAGTTTTCAAATACTTTTCTTATAATCAAATTACATGATACTAACATTTAATATTTGTGATTATATTATAAAAATGATTCTTTTCAAATTTCACATCCAAAATATTGATTTTCCTTCTATTATTTATAATAATACATTTAAATTATTTATTTTAATTTAATTTAAAAAATCAAACAAAATTATTGTCATAATTAAAAAATAAAAATAAAAACAAAGTAGTTGTAAACCCACCCTCTTACCCTTCTCAACTTAGTACTTATGGACTAACATGCAATTGTACCTTAATTTCTATTCCACCTTCTATATCTTCTATATGTGAGGGTGACCCATCTTTATTATTTAAAAACAAGACATATGAACAAAGTACCTTGTAAATCCACATTTCTCCCTTTTTTTTTTCATCAACCAACTTATTAGTTTTCAATTTGTAACTATTTAAATTTGAAATTTTTCAAACAAATCTTCACTTAAATTGTAATTTTGAATTTATTAAATTGTTATTTTTAAAATAGATTAAAGTTTTCAAATACCTTTTTTATAATTGTAATTATTTAAATTTGAAATTTTTCAAACAATTTTTCACTTAAATTGTAATTTTGAATTTACTAAATTGTTATTTTTAAAATAGATTAAAGTTTTTAAATACCTTTTTTATAATTAAATTACATAATAATAACATTTAATATTTGTGATTGCATTTACTAAAAATGATTCTTCTCAAATTTCACATTCAAAATATTGATTTCCCTTCTTTTATTTATAATAATGCATTTAAATTATTTATTTTAATTTACTTTAAAAACTCAAACAAAACTATTATTATAATTACCAAACAAAAATAAAAACAAAATAGTTGTAAACCCACTCCTCTTGCTCTTCTCAATTTAGTATCTATAACATGGAGTTGTACCTTAATTTTTATTCCATCTTCTGGAGTGATCAATTTTTATTATTTAAAAACAAGACATATGAACAAGGTACTTTGTAAATTTACGTTTTTTCTTTTTTTCCTGGACCAATTCATAGAAGTTAAACTTGATGGATATTTACCCATTTTTTATTTATTCAACCATCATAATATATTGTCAATTTTAAAATCCACATATTAATAATAATAACAAGTGAAATTAGCAACAATCCAAAGTGAAAAGTTAAAATAATTATGAAAAATTTTAAACTTGTAATAATGTATTACTTCAAAATGGAAATAAGAGTGGCTACTCTATGTCTTTAAAATTTCAAGTAGAATTGAACAAATTTAGGTGTTAGTAAGTATTGACAATGTCACAAGTGTAAATTGAAGTTTTCAAAACCTTTTTAAAATAAATAAATTGATGAATAAAAGATGTGGCATACTAGTCCTATCCATAACACTCCAAAATATAATTGCACTATAACACATGAAGTACTTTATTGTCTTGTAAGGAGGAGGGGCCACGGGTTATATCTCACCAAAGAGTATAAGGAGGTAAGAGGTAAAGAAACCTCCCTTTAATAGGATAAACTTCATTTGTCTATTTAATGTCAGCCTTGGGTTAGGTGAGAAGAAGTAATGTGAAAGGTAAATCCACTTGCTTTCCACTTTCTTGAGGTGAGGGTACAAATATAAAGCAACCCATGATACTAGTGTGGAGGTTTACAAGCACATATACTATATTTGGAGGGATAATTTACAAGGATTACCACAAGAAGTAGTCATTGTTTTCTTCTTGGAATAAGATTATCCCTTTCAATTGGCTAGATTATTTTAACAAAATATTTTCATAGAATGGTAGATTATTCCAAGGGGATATTCCCTCCATAGAAAGAAGTTGATTCTCTTAGAGAAGAAGGAAGTTTCTTTCCCAAAGTCAATGTGTTGCACCTTAAAAATAGCACCTAAGTCCAAGACCAAAATAGCTAAAGGGAAAGAAGATATGAGTTAGTGGATTAATGGTTAAATGGTGTGTTGGTTAGTGGGTAAATGGTGAGGGGGTTAGTAGATTAGTGGTTGGAGTTATTTTGGTACGTATTAAGGGCTTCGTGGTAGTGGTTTGGAGTTAGTGGATTAGTGGATCATGTTTAACTTAAATTTATGAAAAGTTTAATGACTTGGTAATTAAATATAGAAAATAAATTAAGGAGTTGGTGTATTATTTCTACTTTTAACCATAAAACTTTAATTGTAGTGTCCTTATTAATTTTGATCATCAATACTTATTTGTACACTCTATCCTTATTAATTATGACTATCAATACTTATTAATTGTTTGATTTTTTAATTTTTAAAATTATTTTTTAAAATCTCACAATTAAATGTAAAACCACATAAAAAAAAATTGTCTAATCTTATAACACATACCACATAAAAATTTACGGCATTTTGAGTTTACAAGATCCGTTGACCCGTGTTGGCTCTCCGGCCCTGAGCCGCTGAGTCGTCTAAGGTAGGCCTTTGTGGAGAGCCACCATACTTTACTTTTTCCCTAAAGTCTTTACCCGCTCACACTTTCTGACCAGATTCATCAGCCTGCCCAGAGTTGGCCCAGGAGACTTTTACTTCATCATTTTTGAAGGCCTGAAAAAGGAGACTTTTACTTCGGTCGTTTTTTGGAGGTGAAGAATTGAGAAAAAAGGAAAGGTCAAAGCCTTCAATTCACATGCATCCGAAATAATTTTTTTAACAAATAATTTGTTATCCAGATTTATGAATTTAATATCAATCACATTCCTTCAAATTTATTCTTTATAAGATAAAATCGTGAGACCGTTAAATCAGGAAAAAACACTCTTTATTTTTAACTTCTTAAATTATTTCATAAAAGTTTATTTGTAAACATTATTGGTTGTATTTGTTTTCAATTTTTTTATTATCATGGATTTAATAATTATTATTATAAAATAAGATAACAATTTTAGAATATTTATAATTTAAACTTTCTAACCATTAACCGTGTAACCCATATACATTTTATCTGAGGAATTCCTCAACTCTAATCTACTAAAAGTATTTTAATAGATTTGTCAAAAAGTGAGTGTCAAAAAGTGTTGCTTAAGCTCTCAAAAAGGATTTGTAAGTTTTAGGATTTCAAATCACAAAATTAAAGTTTTAAGATTTCAAATCACAAAATTAAAGTTTTAGGACCTTAAATCACAGAATTAAGTCTTCTCCCTAAGATGTGCCCAAGAAGGTTATGGTTTTGATTTATATTCCAAAAAGTATTGAGGATAGATGAAAATTATCTATTAATCAATTTCAGATCATACTTCTCTATTTTAAAAGGTTTTTAATGAGTAAGCTAATCTTGTAGCAAATAGATCATTTATAGACCTCAAATTTGATAAGAATCCTACCTAAATTTTAGGCATAGTTGTGCCATGAATTAAGATCCATTTATCCAAAAAACAATGCCACTTGGATTGCCAAAAAAATCCATTAAACTCTTTTTGTATCACTAAATTTCAACTATTGAAGGGAGATTTGTTCCAAAATTAGATGGATCCTACTTTTAATCCCCAAAATCTTTTACTAGAGGAGAGGAGGAAAGTACTCCTTAACTTTCTTCCTTGAGTACCACTTGGTTTTATTGAAATTTTTCCCATTAACTCAACTCTTGTTCCCTCTAGTTATTGTATACTTCTTTTGCAAAATCATATCTTCTATTTACACTCCTTAAACTTACATTGATAAGTCGTTTTCCTTAAATTTCTCCTTCTAATATTACTTGACCTTATGACCTTATTGGAAGTTTCCCTGTTAACCCAATCTTGTAAGATTATTTCTTGTCTCTTTTAGTTATTCTATACTCAAAACAATAGCTTCTACTCACTCTTCTTAAATTCTCTATAATAGCTAATATTGGCTCCTCTTTTTCCTCATCCACATTTACATTGACAAGTATATAAAAACACTAAATTCAATTCATTTCATTTCAATGATTTTTAATATTTTAATTATTTTATTTATAAATATTTAAAAAATAAATTAATTAACATAATACTATTATTAAAAATTATGTAATATCATTATTATTAAAAAAATTGTACTTTAAAATTACCTTAATTTCATTTCATTTCATTTCATGATAACTGTTAGCAACAATTTTGGTATTGGGGCACAAAGGTACAAAGGTCTGCAGGATTGCCCGGGAAGCGCCCAAGTGCAGCACGGAGGACCCCCTTTTCAGTTACAATTCGAGCGAATGGGCGAAGCTTTGTTGACGGCCGTTGAGATCCACCTATAAAGCTGATCAACGGTCATTGGGATTTCGAGACTGCCAAGTTTCCCCGGGGTTAATGCAAGAGGTAGCTCCAATAATTCAAGACAAATCTGGGTCATCTGATCAAATCGGGACAGGTGGCTTCTAGTCGGTATATTGGGGATCGAAGTTTCGGTAAACAAGGAGCCTCCCATTCGTGGCAGTTGAGATCGTCGATCGGTGAAATGCCGAAAGCTCCTTTGAAGCCGAGCCCATGGTCCTAGCCCTAAGTCACTTCAAGCGAGCCTGTAAACGAGGGTGGCTCCCTTTTAAATATCGAATGCCCCCTCGTCCATTCATCCTAAGGACGTGTGGCGTAAGATCTAGCTGCGTCGGCATTTCGACATTCAGGAGTTCGTATGGTGAAGGTTTTATGTCTTTGAACATCGTGAAACCCCAAACCCCAATAGCGTCGAAAGCGTCGAAACTGGGGCCCGCGACATCACGAAGCATTTTCAGCCGTCCATCTAAAGGGAACACCTGGCAGAAAATTGAGCCATCTCGGCATTTCGCCCATCGCGACTCCAAAGAGCGAAGAGCAGCTCCGTTATATCCCGATGCGCGAGGTGTCGAGAAAGTCCCGGACCCAGGCCCACGGTATGGTCGGGAGAGTTAAGAGTCGTCAGATCTAGAGGGGCGCGTGGTATCAGATTAAGCCGTCTCAGCATATCGCTCATCGCGATTTCGATCAGCAAGGATCAGCTCCTTCATATTCGTGAACGTCGAAAGCGCCTTGGGAATAGGCACGTGATCACAGTCCGTGGTCAATTGGAAGAAGAAAGGAGCTATGTAAATAAGGCCGAGGGGATCGTTGCGATCTATAGGCTCCATCGGATCCGACCTCTACACTGTTTCTCACCTGGAGTAAATGACGGCAAGAGCAGGTGGTTGAAACCTCCTTTCAATTCATTAAGTGAGGGAATGGAGGGTCTGGCAAGCCGTCTACCCAAAGAGGTCTTGTGTATCGATTTTCTCAAAGAAGCCATGCTGAAGTCCTCGACTTGACAAAGAAGTCTGCGCACGTTAGCCCAGCACTTAATGGCTCAGCTACCCTCCTTGTAGGAGCCATGCGTAGTTAAGATGGTGCTTAAAGAAAGATATCAGTACAAGTTTGACTAAAGGGACACCAAGATTTGGGTGACTGGACACGCCTCTATGAGGTGAATTTTCCTGAGTATATAGACTCAGTCTTTGTATTTTTCAAGCATCGATGGTTGAGCAAAGCTCTCGATTGTAAGGTTTTGACGAAGCGTTGGTCACTCTGGTTAATGTAAAAGGCATTTGAGATTTCTTACTTTATGGATGTCAGCTTCCCTTCCATTTCTTTGTTTACTGTGTTAGAACAACTCGGAATTGGAGGATCTAGTCGAGCTATGGCTGTTATAGGATGATGTAGATTGGATCACTGTAATAGTCACATTGTTTCTAATCGGTTCTTATGATGTTCTCAGTGTTGAAACGACTTGGAATTGAAGGATTCAGTCGAGTCACCCCTCAGCTCTTTGAAACTCTGGACCAAGAGGATCTTGGCTTCTGAGTTTTTCTTCTTCAAGCTTCTGAAGGCCTGTTGCCCAAGGCAGTCTTGCTCACCTTTCTTACAAGTCTTCCATCTACCACCCTTTAATCAACTTACTGAGAGAAGTTGGATCAAGACCTCCCTCGCTTTCTACATACCAGGCCTAGTTTCCCGAATTAAAGCTATATTGTCTTGAGTCTGATTACCCCATTAAAAAAATCGTGACATAAAACTGATGGGCATTGGGCTCTGCTCCTACAAGCAATCCAGGGGTGACTTCTAACGCTAACAGTCGCTT
>JZKD02S1677415.1:44470-61805 GCA_000966675.3 Picea glauca
TTACTTCTTTTTTACTTATTCAACCATCATATATTGTCAATTTTCAAAGTGAAATTATCATCAATCCAAAGTGAAAAGTTAAACAATGTATTACTTGAAAATGGAAATAAGAGTGGCTACTCCATGTCTTTAAAATTTGAAGTAGAATTGAAAAAATTCAGGTGTTAGTAAGTATTGACAATGTCACATGTGTAAATTGAAGTTTTCAAAACGTTCTTAAAATAAATAAATTGATGAATAAAAGATGCACCATATTAGTCCTATCCATAACACTCCGAAATATAATTAAACTAGAACACATGAAGTACTTTTTTGGCTTGTAAGGAGGAGGGGTGAGGGGTTATATCCCACCAAAGAGTATAAGGAGGTAAGAGGTAAAGAAAACTCCCTTTAGTAGGATAAACTTCCTTTGTCTATTTAATGTCAGCCTTGGGTTAGGTGAAAAGGGGTAATGTGAGAGGTAAATTCATTTGCTTGCTACTTTCTTTAGGTGAGAGTACAACTATTAAGCAATGCATGATACTAGTGTAGAGGTTTATGTTAGATTACTGAGAGGGGGGTGAATCAGAAATAAGGATTTTTAATCCTTTTAACCACAGTATGCAAGTGTTATTTATCTTTATGATCAATATAGCATTATCATCCAATAAGTGTAGAGTAAATAAACCATGAACAAATGAAAAATTATACACATACATAGTACACCAATATTTTTTACATGGAAACCCAATGCAGGAAAAAACACAAAATGTTTTTTCTTATTTGTCTTTAATAATTACATTCATTGGAAGCACCAACTTCCTTTTTTTCTAGCTACAACCGGAAGGAGGCTTTGACCCCCTATTTTTAGGCTACAACCTGAGGGAAGCCCCAACTCCCCAATTCTCTTACTACAACTAGAAGGAGGCTATAGCCTACAACCCCCTATGTTCTTTGGATATAACCGGAAGGTGGCTACAACCACCTATCCTTGCCCCATCCAACCGCCTTGAAATATAAGTGCTAAATTTTGAAACTGAATATGTCACTGTCACAACCTATTCTGTCAAATCTGTCACTGAAAAACCGATCATTGTATACTCATCAACCAATCTGATCTAATCACATATACCTCAAACACTATACCACAAGTTTGTACCTCAAACCATGTGCTAGAACCTCACTGTTATACAATTTCTATCTATACCAATAACTTCAGCAACATACCTCAACCAAAAGCCATCAAACATGAACCAATACTAAACTTCAGTAGATCTACCTCAGATCAACTCTACAACAAGCCCTAAACTTCCAAGAGGGCATCCAACATATTTACAAGGCAAACCCTAAACCAAATTCATAAATTCAACACTACACATATGAAAATCATACATTTTTCTTCTTGTAGCGTTATGTTGTCGCAGTTTCACTGCCACGATTTTGCTACCATGAATTTGTTGTCGCGATTTTTCTACCGCGATTTTTCTGCCACGGTTTTTCTGCCACACTTTTCCTATCATGATTTTTCTTCCGCACTTTTCTCTATCATAATACCTGCACAAATAAATTTTCACAAAATATATATTCAATGATATTCAATAGGTTCTAATGGGAGATCATTTCTCTCTTATTTATACTTCCATGTAGCTTCCTCAAGGGGTTAACTTCTAGCCAAATTCACCTACTTTCCTTCTTTTATGGCTAACCCACTTCTAACCACTTGTCCATGTCTAACTCACTTTGCTACAAATAGTGAATTCTCCACTTCTAGTTGCAACTAAATTATTTTTAATTATTTTCTTATTGCAACAACTTAACCCATGACTAACTCCTAGTTTCACCCACGTGACTAGTTAACTTCTTCTAGGAGCTTCTAGAATCAATTTGACTTCTTTGACCTTCTAGATAACTCATGAGGGTTCTCCACTTCACCAAACCATAACTCTCTAACCGTGAAGAGTTATGTGACATTCGGCATATCACCAAAAATGGCATGAAATGTACTATCCATCTAGAATAGTCTTACCTGCAAATATATTAAACTTCATACCATTATACATCAATCAAACTAAATTCCCTTAATCATATTGTTAGGGATACCATAATTTGATACTGGACTTGCTTCAAGGATTGACATCAATGAAAACCAACCCAATTAATCAACAATATCCCCCTTTGCCATTGATGGCAACACTCTGATGCAATACTGAAGTCATATCACTCATGCTCTCCCTGTGACCATCTCTCCCCCTGGAACCATGCCTCTATGCTCTCTCTCCAAGCATCTAACTCTATATCCTGCATCTGATAAATCTCTCCCCCTTTGACATCAATGGAAAAGGTAATGTCTCGTCTGGGCATGCTCCCTCTAACTGAACTATCCTTGGGGCTACTCCCCCTGACTGAACTCTTCCTGAAACTTCTCCCCCAACCTGAACTATCCTCTTTATGGTGCTTCCTCATGTAAATCTAAGACATATAATATAAGAAAATTCAAAAAAAAAAAAATTTGGAGTAGAAATTACTCTGAGTCTTTGGCGAAGATACTCAAAGGGTTCCTTTGGAAGCAGTTTTGTAAATATATCTACCACCTGTTCTTTTTTTCCCACATATTCAACTCTGATGTTCTTCTCTGCAACCCGTTCCCGTAGAAAGTGATAGTTGATTGGAATGTGTTTCGTCTTGGAGTGCATCACCAGTTTCTTGGAGATATTGATGGCGCTTATATTATCATACTATATTGGAATGGAATCATTATACTCAACCTGCATATCTGTCAGAGTTTGTTTCATCCATAGAACTTGTGTACAACATGTTGTTGTTGAAATATACTCTGCTTCGATTGTAGATAATGATACGGATGATTGTTTCTTGCTTAGCCAAGATACCAAACACTCACCCAAGTAGAACGTTGCTCCACTAGTGCTTCGTCAGTCATCAATGCAACTTGCCCAATCTGCATCTATGTAGGCAATAAGTGATAAATCTTTTCCTTTTAGATACCATAATCCAAACTCTTTTGTACCCTTGAGATATTTGAATATCCTCTTTACTGCTAGAACATGTGATTCCTTTGGTGTTGCTTGAAATCTTTCCACCTGTCTAACTTCCTGCATTACATATGGTCTAGATGATGTCACATAAAGTAAGTTGCCAATCATTGACTTGTACTGCCTCTGATCTGTAGACTATGAATCATCATCTTTACTTAACTTGCAAATGGTTTGCATAAGAGAACTGACTAGTTTGTAATCTTCCATTCTGAACCTATTTAGCATTTATTTGATATACTTGATTTGAGAAACAAAAATTCCTTAGTTGCTTTGACATATCTGAAGACCCGGAAAGAAGGATAGTTCTCCAAGTAATGACATTTCAAATTCATTATGCCTATCATTTTCACATTTTTGGCTCAACCTGTCATCATCACTTCCAAAAATAATATCATCAACATAAACTTCAATTAATAAAATATTATCTTGAGTTACCTTGATGTAGAGGTTTTTGTCTGCATTTCCTTTCCTGAACCCTTATTGTTGTAAGTATCTCTCTAGTCTGGAATAGCATGCTCTAGGGGCATGTTTGATACCACAAAAGGACTTCTTTAATCTACAAACATAATCTTCATTTTTGATAACTGAAATCCTTCTAGTTGATCAATGTAGACTTATTCTTCTAGTTCTCCATTCAGTAAAGTTGATTTCACCTCTATATGATACACTTTAATATTCTTTGAACATGCATAAGCTAATATCAATCTGATTGTTTCCATTCTGGCAACTGGGGAAAATGTCTCTTCAAATTTGATACCTTCAACCTGTGTGTATCCTTTCCATACCAATCTAGCTTTGTTTCTAGTAACCTATCCATATTCATTTAATTTAGTTTTGAAGACCCATTTTGTGTCGATCACATTCTTGTAGCTTGGTCTTGGATCCAATTCCCAAGTTTCATTCTTATATATATGATCCAATTCTTCATCCATGGCCTTTATCCATAATTCATCCTTGATGGCTTCTTCAAAACTGTTTGGTTCAATCAAAGATAAGAGTGCTAGGTGCAGTTGTTTTGGTGAACAAATTCTTCTTATAGTCTCAACTCCTTCATCTTTGTTCCTGATAATCTGATATGACAAATGATTCTTCTATATTCGTTTGTTGGGTGTCTTTGTAGGTACTTGTTGTTCTTTCTCTTCTACTTCTATTTGATCTTCTTCATCTTCCCCTTCCGGTGCTTCTTCATCGTGTGCTTCTTCGTAAACCTGTTCCACTGACTCTTTTTCTTCTTCCTTTAATTTTCGTCCACCTGTCTCATCAATCATTACATTAATGATTGACACAACTTTTTTGAGCCTTAGATTGTAACATTTGTATGATTTCCTTGTACTTGAGTAACCAACAAGTATGCCTTTGTCTACACAAGAATCAAACTTTCACATTCTGCCATATTCTCTTTTGATGTAGCATTTTCTTCCAAAGACTCTGAAGTGCTTCACATTTGTTGGTCTTTGTTTCCATAGCTCGTAAGGAGTTTTGTCACTATTTTTCATGACCATTACTCTGTTTTGAATGTGAATTGTTGTATGCACTGCATGTGTCCAAAAAACCTCTGACAACTTGGAATACATTAACATTGTTCAAGCCATTTACTGTATTGTCATGTTCTTTCTTTCGACGACCCCATTCTGTTGAGGTGTTCTAGCAACATATAATTTCATTTTTATACCATGCTTGTTGTAGAAATCCGTAAATTCATTTAAATTAAACTCTCCTCCATTATCATACCTCAAGCATTTGATTTTTTAATCCATTTCATTTTCAACCATTTCCTTGTATACCTTGAAGTTTTCAAATGCTTCTAACTTATTCTCGAGAAAAACAAACTACAGTCATTCTTGTATAATCATCAACCAATAACATAAAGTATCGTTCACCTTTTAAACACTTTTTCTAGTTGGTCCAACTATATTAGTATGCACAATTTCCATTGGTCTTGTCGTTGAGTATTCATTTGATTTGAACTTGGTCTTTGTTTGCTTTCATCATTAACAATTCTTGCATAAAGTGTTGGTTGGCTTCGTGATCTAGGGAATTTCTCTGACTGCTTCCTTTTTGTTGACTTTGACAAGGTTATCGAAGTTTATGTGACCCATTCTTTTGTGCCATAGCCAAACTTCATCTTTTTTCCCTAGACGACACTTTGTTGGCATGTTTATAGGGGGAGTGTGGTTGTCATTGATGGCAAGAACTGCAGCAATTATGGCAAGGAGAGTGCACAGGATTTCTTAGAATCCATGAGTTTGTAGAAGGAATCAAGCTCAGGAAGGATAGAGGATTGGAATATTTCAGAGGAAGGATGAGGGTCAAAGTCACCTCATGGATTTAATCTCAGAACAGTTGACACTGAGTTATTTGGCAAGGAGCCATCGATATTCTCGAAGGATGGTAGAGATCCCTGGAGAGAAGAGGAACTAATATTCGTGGGTCGTTAGATCTAGTGGTGTTTCAAAGAGGATAATCCCAGGAATCATTCAACACTCCAAAACTACGAAGGAATCTTGGTCGTCCATTGAGGCAGGACATGTGGTGAGAGATCAGCATTGCGCTGATTCATAAATCAAGAAATCAGAGATAGGAGAAGTGAAAAATCACGACGTTTGAGTTCGCGAAGGTGATCATATCCATTGATCGAGGAAAGTAGTGGGTCGATGATCGGAAAAGTGCGTTGATTCGCAAATTGGGAAATCAAAGATAGGAGAAGCAAAAACTCGTGAAGGTGATCACAGCCATTGATTGAAGAATGTTGTGGGTCATTGATCTGATGAAAGCAAAGTACCAAAACATGATCAGGATCAAAATCCTTGATCGAGGATCCGCTTCGAGGGTCTTTACGACCGTTGGATCACTTTTGAGTGGAAGGATAGGATAAGCTGAAATATCTGAGATCCTAATCATCCAAATTTATGTCAGTCGTCGGATCGAATTAAATGGAAGGATAAGATAATAAAAGATGGAGATTCATTGTATTTAATCTAAGGCAAAGTTGCATCGTAGACAGATCGAACCGTTTATCTAAGATCTTGATCAAACGAACATCATTTGTTTCGGGTCTAAAGTTATGAGGAGGTTATGCTTCGGAAAAATCTCACTTTAAGAATTTCAAGTTGAGAACTAAAATACCCGAAGCCCGGAGAGCCGTAGAGATGAAGTAAATCTCAACCATTAGATCCAGAGGGATGCATGGTGACAGATTGTGAGCTCTAGAGAAATCACTTATAGAAGTTTCAATTTGAGTTTTGAAATTCCCTAAGCCCGGAGAGACAAAATACATTCTCGACTGTCGAATCATCCGAAGTAGATCTCAGTCGTCAGATTGTCCGAAGAAGATATCAAGCGTCAAATCGTCCGAAGTGAATTTAGGCCATCTGATCCAGAGCGTCAGTTTGATATTTGAGATTTCAGAAGTCTGGAGACCCAAAGGAAGTCTCGATCATTGATCGAGAAAGGGGCCGTAGAATCGTTGATCTGGTTGAAAGGTCAAATTCCTAAAGTAGAGGTAGATTTGTCGATTATGAAGGATAGGTGTCCACAGATCATCAACTCCAGAAGATTGGCATACAGAGGAAAGCAGGGTTTGATATTTGAAACTCCCGGAGCTCGGATCACGAAGTAAATCACAGTCGTTGATTTAGGAAGGTTAGATCTGATCCGTAGAACTTGAAAGGACATATCTGAATAGTCAATTCAGGAGCACCATCAAGATAGTGAGATCGATGGTCTCATTGCATTGTGGGGATTAAAGGTGCATGAACTTTAAAATGTTGAAGGCGGGCCGCAATCAAAACCACAGTTTTGGAGAAAGCATACGTGGAGCTCTGTAGTGAATTGTGGGGCGAAAAGAGGATTGATCTCAAACCACCTTTGGCCGCGCCCGCAATCTCATGGTCACATGATATCATCACCCAAGGTCACATCAGCGGAAGATAGGGGAAGGAACTAGCGCTGCTAGGCTCCAGATCGGAGTTTACACATTGAAAAATCAAAAAGAATCTGCATGTATAATCCAATGGCACTGATCAAACCAAATTTGATCGAAGGGTTGTTGTTTCATCTCGTGATTTCTCGATCAGTTACGATTCAGTTACCCTAACTGAATCATTGTTCCTAAGCGGTTGAATCATTGTTCATGACCGTTGGAATCATGATTCCTGAGCGTTTTTTATATTCCTGACTTGAGCGTTGGAGAGGCGGAGTGTAGCGGATGATGAGAGCAGGAATAAAAGAAAAATTATGTGACAGAGAGAGGTTGTTGTTTCTCTTTAAAAAGGTATTCGAACTATAAGAAATGAAGTTTTACAGCATGAACTGAAGGAGAAAATGCAGAGATGAAGAACATAAGTTGGACAAAGTAGAAATGGTGAAAACAATAGACTGTACGAGAACTTAAGCGCAAGAAGATGCAAGCAGGAACACACTGATGTAGGCAGAGCAGAGTAGTGTAGCAGAACAATGATGAGATTGGTAAGCCATTGATAAATATTGTATCACTGTAATAAATTTTCGAAAGCAAAAGATTTATATATCAAGGCGTTAGGGTGGTAGGGAGGACTGTTTCCCTCAGAGTTTCAAGTGAGTGCTTGAACATAGGGAGTTGTAGCTTCCATCTGGTTGTAGCTAGAAAAAACTAGGGTGTTGCAAAGGAGAACTATTGTTCTCTTTTATACAAGTTGGTTCTTGTGTGATAGGAAGTTGATGCTTCCATCCAGTTGGTGTTGGAACACTCAGGGAGTTGGTGCTTCCTTCTAATGGGTGTTAGAGAAACCAAAGAGTTGGTGCTCTCGACAAGTTGTAGCTTGTAAAATAGAGGTGGTAGCCTCACATTGAGTTGGTGCTCAAAGATAGATGATGTACAGAACATAAAAATACTACCTATCATTCGAAGAAGAAGAGGTTTTCTTCCTCTATGGGTTTCCTCATGAATATTTGTCCTTGTGTATATCATATGTCTGATTAATGTTTACTATTTATGTTGTTCATGACTTGCATAATATTGATGATCACTTGGAGAAGATTAATAATATTTTAATAGGCATAATATTGTTTAAGCACAGTGACAATTGATTCAACCCCCCTCTCAGTTGTCTTAGTAATTTCAACACACTTTTAATTTCCAATTTCACTTAATACATATATGTTGCTTGAAGTTCTTACAGTTGTTGCAACCAATTTTCCTGAACCTTATTTTCTTATCTTGCATTTCTATGAATCGAACATAAGCTTGTGACCTTGGTCACACATTTGACTTACACTTAGAAGATTATGTTTCATATCTTCCACTAGTAGAACATTTTATGTCTTTGTATCCTTATTTCCAATTATGATTGTGCCATTTCCAATGATTCTATTTGAGTCATTGTTTCCAAAGGAGACTGATCCATCTCTTTCCTTTCTCAATGATAGAAACTTGTTTTCATCACCTATCATGTGCTTTGAGAAACCATTGTAAACATACCAACCATGTTTCTTATGCTTAGCTTGTAGCACGATTGTGCATTCTTCATTGTTATATTGATTATGATTTCTTATCCATGTTCTCTTCTGAGGTTCATGTCTGTGATTGTTGTTATTTTGTTGTGATTCTTTAGGAGGGGTTGTCATTCTACAATATTTGTACATGTGTCCAAAGTTGTTGCACTTGTAGCATTCTAATTCAGTTCTAAATGATTCAAACATGTTGTAGCTTCTTCTCTGTGTTTCACTAGGCCTTCTTGGATAACCATTTTATGTATGAATTTCAAATTTTTTTATGTTCCTTCTATTAGCTCTGCAATTTACAACTTTATGTTCAAAATTATTGCATGCATAACATCAACCAAAAAAAATAGTTTGATACCTAGGAGTTGAAGATATTCTAAAAGGAGTTACTCTTATGAATCCTTCTTCTTCCTGAGGCCTGTTTGTTTCTAACTGTTGTTGATTTTGAAATATGAATCTTCTCAGTGGAGGAGTGTCCCTGTGATCTTCCTTGTAGAACTTCATATCCCCTCTTACTGTTTTTTCATAGTTTTTTGGATATGTTTCTTGATTTGTCGTTTTGGAGCTTGATCCATTTTCTGTCTGATTATATCCAAGTTCGGACTTGTCATAATTAGGCCTTTTACTGTTCATAATGTCATCCAAAAATTTTAAGTTGTTCTGCATATTTTTCTTTTGAAGATCCTTTCTCAATGTGACAATCTCTGCTTCCAAATTTCCAATGATCCTGTCTCTTTATTCTAATTGTTCTTTGAGTGCTTCTTCAATTATTTTATCTTCTTCTGTTTGAACCTCCAATTCTGTGATCATCTTCTTTAGTTCTTGATTGTCTTCTTTCTTGTCTAGTTCTGCTTGGAGCTTCTTATTTTTCTTCTTTTACCTTTTTATAACTTCTATAGCACTCAACAATTTTTCTCGGTAGTCAACATCTTCCTCTTCATTTTCTTCTTCGATGTCTTCTTTATTGGAATCTTCTATTTCCATGAATAAAATTCTTTCTATCTCACTTTCACTGACTTCGTCTTCATCTGATAAAGAGTTGTCTTCTTTGGTGCAGAAACTTTTCTTGAAGACTTTCTTTTTGGTTCTTTTGTCTTTATATGTTTTTTTTCTATTTGAATCATCTTCATCATTTATTTTATTTTTATTATAAGGACATTTGTTAGAAAAATGACCAATACCATCATAATTAAAACAAATCAATGGAGGCTTACCTTTATATTTGTAATCGGTTCCCTTTTTTAATCTTCTGACAAAGTTGGCCAATTCTTCATCGTCTTCCAAGATGTCACTATTGTTGCTATATTCTTTTTCATTTCACTTGGTCTTTTGCTTTGATCGTTTGGATGCTTTGAATGTTGATTCTTTTATACCTAGATTTCCCTATTTAGTTCTCATTGCATAAGCTATGAAGATTCCATGTAGTTCATCCATGCTTATTGACTCTAGATTTGCTCTTTCTTCTAGTGTTGAGATCTTAGGATCAAATCTCATTGGAAGAGATATTAATATATTTTGAACTTTGTATATATCTCTTGACCTTTCATGCATGAGTTTGTAAGCCCTAAAATCCATATTATCATTCCCTACCAACTTATAGAATGTGAAATACAAATTTGTTGGTGTCTGAACATATTTTTTCATGTAATAGCATTCATTCGGGCGATGTTTATTTCTGCATACCTCGCACCAGGGTAGGGAAACTTGCTTAAAGGGGCTCGAAGCTCTAGATGCCAAGTATTCATGGAATAGGGGACATTTTTCCTTATCATGGCCTTATGATTTGCATATGATACACCAGATATATTTTCTTTTGTCGCTTCCCTTGTCTTTCTTCATATCTTCGATCTGCAAAGACAAACTAGTTAGCTGACTCAATATTTGACTCATACCTGAGTTGGATTCTCCCATAGGGGTTGATTCTAGCTTCATGGCGATCTCCAACACCTCAGCCTATGAAGCAATATTCTGTTGCATTAGAGGAACTCGGATGTGTGGTAAGAGAGAAGCAATGAACCATTCCTTGTTTTGCTTATCTGGGATTTGAAAACTCAAATGGAATGTCAAGGTCTTAAATCTTTGATCGAACTCCCATATTGGTTCAACTATTCTCTACTTGATTTATTTTAGTTTTTTAATGCATTGTGACTCCAACTTGGGTTTCTTGAACTCGGCAATCAGCGCATTCTTGATCTCATTCAGCAATTTAGGATGGGCAATTCCCTTAACAAACTTCATGTAACAGATCAGTGTGTGATCTCTTAGGGTAGTACTAAAATGATCTCATTTGAAAGCTTCATCGGTGATGTTCTTAATACTCCATACGGCTTTGCATAGAAGCCAGTGTTGATCAACGTCTTCAGATCCATCTACTCTGAAGGTGGGTAACCTCATCTCATATACCATAGATATTCCTAGGTTTCCTGACTGAGTATGTGTTTGGATATTGGTGACAGTGCTCTGAATACTCGATTGACTCTAATTACTCTGATTGCTTAATGTTGTTGAATTAGCAGGAGGAGTAATAGTACTTACTTCAACAGTCTGCACAATTCCTAAAGCTTCTGGCTCTTCCTGACGAGGTTCTTCATCTTTCCCTTCCTCTAGCCTAGCGGACTCTGAATGCTCTTTGTTCGTCAGATCTGCCTCTTCTCCACTGTAGAAACCCTCGTCCCTGTAGTTCTTCTTAAACAGGTTCACAAGAGGAACTTCTCTGAACACTCTCCCACTGCGCGTAAGTCTAGCCTCTGTGTCATTGTCACTGTCTAAGTTCTTGAACATTAGCTCTTCAATCTAGTAGACTACTGTATCTTCAAGATATTCTTCTCATGCAATAGCATCTTGATCTTCAACTTCATAAAATGTAAAAAAATTCCTCTAGGTCCCTTAAAGAAATATCTCTCTACTTGGCTATATGACTCTACTCTGTCAACAACAAACTCAGTGATATACCCTCCAATGGTACTATCAAACCAGTGATCTACTACTCTTGACATTGCGTTATCAACTCTCTTGATCTTCTTGATCAACATTGACGTCCAAACAACATGTGGCCTAGATCTGATCTCAAATTGGGTATCTTCTAACCTAGCTAGCTACTCATATAACTCTCTATGTATTTCTCCAAAGAAAATCTCGTGTATATCAGTAAAGATATATCTTTCTAGCCAATCTTCTGTACTAAGATTAGGGTTCTTGTTTTGGGCTTCAATGAAGTCCTTTTCTTGATCTTCTATCCACTTCTAAATATTTGTATTTTATGGAAACCACCTTGACATTCCCTCAAGAATATTCATGTCCCAGCAATGGAACCATTTGTTGTCACAGGAGCATACCCAGGGTTCAGCTCCAAGAGCGCACCAACAAGCCCTAACTACTGGCCCTTTCGGCAACACCTTCGAGGCAGATGCAGTCTCACCCGAAGTAGCTATGGGGGGGTTGCAGGATAGAGATGTCTACAACCAAATGGAATACCAAGTGGATCTAATACAAGAGCAATAAAACATTTATATATCACTTTCCAGTTCAGATCTACTCCACACAACTATCTATCAGATCTAACACAGTAATGCAAATAGCAATATATCAAATGACAAAGAACAGAGCATCAATCACACACACAACACAAGATATACGTGGTTCACCCTCTCTCTAGGGATACGTCCATAGAACTGTGCTTTATGATGTATTAAGATGAAGCATACAATTCTTATCTTCGCACTTAGCTAGCATATCTTCTTTCTTCTCCTCTCTGTCTCTCCCCTTTCTGCACACCCAACTGCAGAACTGATCTCTCCACCCAACTGAAGATATTACAATACCATAAGGCTCTTACTCTTAGCACTTCTCTCTCACACAATAATAATCGCTCACACCAAAACAAAACTAGAATGACAATACTGACCAAAAATAACAACAACCCATCCCAGGTCCTTTAGACCTCTATTTATACATTACAATAGCTCACTGACAGCCTTAGGCCGAGACCTAAGTGTCAAAACCCTAGATACCAAAACACTAGGTGTCTAAAACCCTAGGTCAACTTGACCCGCGTTTTTAGGGCTTCACCAGCCTGTCTTTCCTTCCTTCTTGCGTGGTGCTCCAAAGCATCTAATGGTAGCTTTTTCCACTTGCTGAGTTGTCCACAATCTGTTTCCCTTGTTGATCTGTCATCCTTGATCTCCTCGTCCAACGTCTTTCTTTCTCTTACTTCGCTCCATCTTTTCTACTCTTTTGCTTACTTCGACCCAGTAACAGTCACTGTGTCTTCCGCGCAGTTCGCATTTTGACTTTTTTTCATTAATCTTCGCTTGATTCCATAACCAAGGGCCAACAATATGCAAACAATGACGCATGAATTTTGGAAATAAAATATAAAATTCTTTGAATTTCATATTACAATGTGCCAGACAAATGAAACATTTATTGCAATTATGAATAGAATGCGGACAAAATACCAAACATGTGATAGTTTAACATATATCAATTTAAGGTGCATGTGACCTACACCAACAGATCCAACCTTCCCTTACTTTTTCTACAATAATAAGGATGTTGCAATGCATAACAGGTACATGCTATCGCTCATGCCTGACGATGATATCATCATCAATTCAATTGACCTTGAAGAAGAAAACCATGGCAATGTACCATGTCATCAACATACAACCACTTTGCCTTTGCAACTTGTCCTAAAATTAGACATGCTAGTTGAAATATATTTCTGCAACTATGATTCACAGGATGGCTTGGTGAATGGTGCAAATGGAATACTCAAAGCTTATACCAAAAAAAAAAAAGTTGATGTCCTCTGGATTAAGTTCCATGACCCGCATATTGGCCACCGACAAGAAAATACGTTAGCTTATCTATACAATTCAAACATTGTGCGCGATTGGACACCTATCCTATGAATATCAAAACCAGTATTGACATCAGAAAAGATAGGTCAACTGAAGATTCAAAAATAGTTTCCAATTAAACTTGCATGTGCACGTATAGTCCATAGATCACAAGGGATAACACGTGATAGTGTTGTGTTCAACCCTGTTGGAATACGAATACATGGACTTGTATACACAGCTATGTCCCGTGTCAGAAGCATAGACTCCTTGTATTTTCTAAGCACTCTTACAAAAGATAACTTCAAAGTCAAACATAAAGTTGATATTGAGATGCAAATCCTTAGGACTAGCATAAAATGGAATCTACAATATGATTACCAATCCATACAAACAAATTCATATGTATCAATTCTCTCACTCAAAACGTGCTTCATGCATGCACATAGGAATTATATACTCAATGACTATGACACAATGCAATTCAATATTCTATGCTTCCAGGAAACATACATGACATTATGCATGCAAAACAAGCAATTTCCAAATCACAATTTCATATCAAGTTACATTACACATGGAGTGATGATATTAGTGAAAAAACATGTAACAATTTTGGAGCATATGCATTTCGAAGAAAACAATGTTGAGATGGTGCTAGAAAGAGTAATCTTCCATGAATCAGAAATTGTAATATTGAATGTCTATGTCGCTCTGCATGCAATATTCCCCAACATACTAAATGTTGTTTCAAATGCATTACAACATTTACATCTGAACGAAACCATTATCATTCTAGGAGACTTCAATATTGACATGCTACAAAACAGTGCCAGAACAAAAGAATTGGAAAACTACATGTGCAATTAGATTCTTCTCCTTCTTCTGGATAAGATAAACCATGTACAAAACACACTCATTGACCATGTATGGTCAAATGTGCGCATTTCATAATACAACCTCTTTATCTTAGACACATATTGGTCTGATCATGATACAATTTCTATTGTACTTGAATTATGAAATATACATCAAGCATATTACAAAATCATATTTCCATGTCTCAAAGAATATATGGCTAACTTGTTGCACAAAACCAAATTATTCAGCTAGAATCATCCAACTTCTTAGTTTTTTTATCTGGTTTGTAATAGATTTTGGACATAAATAATTCTATATAGACACATACATGGATGAAGAAAAACAAAGATACATGATTCTAACACTATCTGTTACTCTATTCCTTTGATTCTAATTTACTATATGTAAAGATTCCTTGTTTTTCCTTACATACCAACTTACATTCATGTTCATTGTATTTTGTACTTTCCTTCATTAAAACAAATAGAATAATTGGACAAGACAGATAACTCTTAACCTGAAATGTAGAAGAAGACATAAGAAGGTGCATGCTTCTACCCATATTCCATATTCCATTTCTTTGTATTTCATTTATTCTATGTATATTTATTCTATTGATTTGCAGCTCATTTTTTTTTATATGTAGATACTACATATCTTCCTACATATTAACTTATCTTCATGTCAATTGTATTTTCTGTGCTGCTACATTGAAATAAATAAAATTGTATTCAATCTTTTTTACATGTTTTCCTACATAGCAACTTGTCTTCATGTCCATTGTATTATCTGCATTGCTACATTGAAAAAAAAAATAGACTAATTGAATAAGAGGATGAAGCCTTATGTGCCACAGTTGAGGAAGTTGAAGTACAATCTTCCAAAAGGTATACCAACAATAATAGTAAGTCAAACACAATGCATGTGCTTCTAGTGTACATCCATATCAATTATCAACAATATACAATGTGTATGCATATTTAGTTGTTGTCATGTTCGATGTACACATGTTTGCATCAGAAAAAGTTGGACAAGTGACATGGGCATGAGTAGTCAATCATCACAAACATCAACATAACGACAAGGCCAAAGGTAAATATTTACAGATTATGCTCTTGCTATGTTTAGGAAACAAATATCCTCAGTTATTTATTCACCTATGCCACGGTAAATATGTTTACGTCATTTACAACACATGTTTTTTAGTTCACAATAACTATCAACGAGTACAAGTGAAACACCCAACATAGTGCAAGGTCCAGAGACTAAGAGGTATGGTTACAAAACTCTAACCTGCATAATTTATCCAAATTGTGCATCTACTTGTACATTGATGCAAAAAAAAAAAATAGATATATAGACAACCATTCACATTACTTTTCCTATTAAAAAAAAATGTCACCAGGTCTAAACTTATACCACCCAATATACTATCAATAGAAAGCTTGAACAGTCTCTAAACTGGAAAACTGTTCATCAGAGACATAATGGTCATGTATAGCACCTACTTATACAAGGAAAACAAAAGTAGATGCATTATGCATGCAGACATGACAGACAACGAAGCCATGATGACAGTTACACCAACTATCCCTACACAGCTTGTCCAAAAACATGCAGAGAAGATCTTGTCGGGTAATGGGATATCCATTACAAATTTCAATATATTACTGAAAACAGTATATGACCATGGTGATTGTGATCGAATTATATTTATCAATGAAACAAGTTTTGTTGAAAAATTTCCTATGGTTTCCTCAGAATATCATTTCGTACAGGACACAACAATCAGCCAATTTGCAGAGAAAAACGACATTTACCTAATTGGAACCATTGGTGCAGCTGTCACATTTGCAAGAAAATTTGGCTCGCAACATGTTCTCCATATAAAAGATGGAAACTCGGACAAAGACAAGGAATTGGTATTGTTTTCCATACCCTTTTTTTTTGTCCTTTTCTTTGACATGCTCATATATCTCAGACATCTTACATGACTATTAAAATGTTCCATGGTGCAGCTACAATTGTTCGACACCTATGCAGGTTTATTTTCCTCAATCGAACAACAAATGCATAAAGGGAAATTTCCAATTATGTTGTTCAAAAATATAATGAAGAAAAGATATGTTAAAGAAAGGATCTTTTGCACAACCCAAGCAACATTTGTAAAAAATTGCAAACAGACATAGTAAAGGATCTCAAGAAACTAACTAGTTCCACAATTGTTGTACGTATACATATACACCTCCAACAACAATTTGCACAAAAACAAATGCCTTCAATAGCTTTGTGCAACTTTTTTGTTGGACACATATATATTATATTGTTCAATATATTAACTACTATGCTCATGTGTGTAGGTTGAGGGTGTTATGGTTGTAGAAAATGCCTACTCGACCCCGTTCAAGCCTGTATGTTCCAATTGCAATTCTCCTGCTTCTGCCTCTGCGTTCATAAATGATGGCACAATTGATTTTCTACAATGCAATGCAAAATGCCCTTACATATATATTCATTGTGTTAACATTGTCATCCAAACCCTCGGCAACATAATTGTACATTGTACAGTTAGACAACTGTTAGAAAAACAGGACTGCGGAGCAATAAAATAAAACAAATGCAGAAACAAAACACAGAAGACACACAATACAAGAGAGACACGAATTTACATGGTTCACCCAATGTGGGCTACATCCACCAGAGAAATTGCCAGGTCCTTCCTTTATTATTATCCAGCAAATGAAGGGATACAACCTACAGCAAAACCCGCTATAACTTCCTCTTCTTTCTCTCACAGTCTCCTCTCTCAGAATACAATATTCACCCTCATCCATAGCTGCAATACATTTCCCTCATAAAAGAGGGTTGCCTTCTAGGGAAAAAAAAAACTAACATAATCTCTACCGTTAGATCTGCGACCTTATAATGAACGGTCCAGATTTATAATGAAATTACAATATACTTTTACAAGGCAATTTTTACTTCGGGGGAGAAACGCCCGCTTGCCCCCAGACCCCCCAGCTGGGGGGATAGGCCCCCCGGACCCCGCAGAGGGGGTACCCCCCTCTGCACTCCCCCGCGTGGAAGAGTGTACATACTTCTGGGGTGTAAATACTTCAT
>JZKD02S1677415.1:91853-112809 GCA_000966675.3 Picea glauca
ATTGGCATCAATGACAACATGATCCAACAACCTGCTCATCGGTAGCCACATATTGGATCCTGACTGCTCCCTTCTACACCATATCCCTGATATAGTGATACCTAATTTCAATATGTTTTGACCTATCATGAAACACCGCGTTCTCTAACAACTTTATACAACTCTAATTATCGCACAAGATACAGGTCGTCTCCATCGCAATATCGAATAATCCAGTCAACAACTTCTGAAGCCACATTACTTCATGACTTGTTGCACATGTTGCCACATACTTTGCCTTAGTCATACTGAGTGCTACACATGATTGTTTCTTATTGATCCATGAAATCATACCGGATCCCAAAGTGAAGCAACATCCCAATGTATTTTTCTGGTTTGCAACACTACCGGCCCAATCTGAATCCAAATATCCAAGTAGAATGATCTCACTGTCTGCAACATACTTGAGCCCATAATCAATTGTACCTTTAAGGTACCTCATAACATGTTTTACTGCAATCAGGTGAACACATTTGGGGTCAACCATGTAGTGCCTAGAGGTGTTCACAACAAAACATATATCTGGTCATGTATTCGTCAAATACATCAATGATCCAATCAACTACCTATATAATGTAGCATCCACATCCTATGAATTCATATCATCCAACAACTTCATATTTGATGCCATCGATGTAGCCATCGGTTTACAGTCCAACACCCCGAACTTCTTCAGGATCTCCACAACATATTTTCCCTGACGAAGGAAGATCTCATTTGTCATACTTCTAATCCCTGACCAAGGAAGATCTCATTTGTCATACTTCAGACTAGATCCTTCTTTTCAAACTCAGAGGCCAACTCCCTCTGTCACTGAAAACAAACCCTACTATCGAGTCTGCCTCACTGGTTGCTCCCTCTACGACCCATGATTCTATCATGAATAGCAAGCATGCACAATTGTAGCCCGATCAAAATATCAATCCAAAGAGTATTCACAATAGAACACCATGTGCATCACTGGTTCCTCACGTCTTCTATAATTGCAACAACAAATTTGATAGACACCTTTCTATGTAGCAATAACATTGCCTCTTTTCCATTGTTTCCCCTTGCATGTTTCCAAACGTGCATTCACAAACTCAGACACTCGAATCAAGATTCTTTTCATCCGAGAGGATTCTCTTTGCATTCCCAATTGGATATAAAATGTATTTTCATTTAATTGATCACCTCTTTCCTAGCCATTACTTCCAACAATAAATTGCAGGTAATCCAAAACATGGAAACCGTAGTTCTTCTCTTGTCTTTTTCCGAAGGTAATCGTTCTAGTCTTACACTTTGTCATATGCATTTCTCGTGAATATCATTTGACATAAACATGCACCAACGGTTCAAGTGATCATGACATACTTAACAACGTCGAACAATTTGTATCATAACTGACGTTGACCATGCCAAAGACTCGGCTCCAACTAGATGCAAGCGCCAACCATGAACAAGGTTTGACTCCCAAAGCATTAATCTATTAGTTTCACAACTCCTCTTTACCCTGGCCTTCAAAACATTTTAGGATATCATACCAAACTGATACCAAAATGATGCAACACTAACGCTACCCAAAACGTACAAGAAGGTGGGATGGCCCTTACAGGCTTACGTTGCGCGTATTGGATCATTGTTGGTATCATAAAATAGTCACAACAATATATTCTTGTATAGGCCTCTCTCATAAACCTCTCTAGCATATTTATTCACACCATATTGTCGTCAAAGGCATTCTCATTTCACATTATACAAATTCCTCCCACAACATTCTCATGCTTATAAACCCACTAGCATTTTATCAATATACAATGTCATCATCTGCATTAGAGGATTTGAAACAATTACATCTTCTTTCTCTTTTTCATGGTAATGCCATTACTTGGAGATTTTGAAACGATGTCATCGATCATTTTCATCACTACCAACACCACATGGTGCACACAGTCACATCGAAAATTAAATAGATTGAAAATTGCAAATCCCATTTTTTTCTTCCCTTGATCACCTACTCGATCCGATCCCATGAGTTTTCACATCGTCATTCAATGTTTTAATTCTTAATATTTTACTAACTCACCACATAGATTCCTTATCTCGATTATCCTCGCCCCAAACAGATGAGACATGGTCATTGAAAAAACTATGCACGTTGAGACCCAATTCTAACGTTGAAACCATCGATCAAATAAACTGCTTAAAATACAACACTTAGGTGGATCCTTCTACTTGGCAACTCAATGGAAATGTTTCACAAATTTCCGTAAAGGTTGTATGTTGGTATCATGATATCTCCACCAACTTCGACAACTCCACAACAGGAAACCAGGCCTATGATATTTTAAAGAAACTTGTAGACATGCATAGGATCATTGGCACCATTGGGACCATTCTATGTCAAACCATTTGGTCTCTAGATTAAAGTCAGGAGGAAGAGCACTCAATTATGATGATATGATGATGGGATTTCCGTTTTTGAGTCCATATTTACAGCCAGTGGCTTCAGATTCCGAGCATGGAGCCAACTTTACAGCGGTAGGCGCCACTACTCATGACATTGATTCCTTCATTTCTCCTATCTCTCTCACTGTTCAGAGCAATCCCACGGAATCCAAACGCAAGCTACCTCTCTTATTTTCCCAAGCCCTCCTGTGAGGAAGTTAGGCTTGGTCCCCCTCTTATACCATGTTGGTTTTTCATAAGAGATGATATTGTATATATTCTTTTATTATTATTTAACATGTAAAAGGATCACAACTAAAAGATAGGTATCCATAGAACAACAAGATATATCGTCAGGGAAACCCTAAAGGGGGAGAAAACCCTGCAAACTTTCATCAGTATAGATTCCTCCAATATGTACAATGTCATACAATGCTCTTTCCCGAAATCGAGACCAAACAGACCAAGACACGAACCAAGAATAGCCTCCTATATAAATGCACACTACTCTCTTGTACTTATGTTCAATGAGTGATCGATATAAGTTATAACTTCTATTTATACTCTAAAATACCTAAAAGACATGACTTATCAATAAACCCTTTCACAATTACACTTAGGAATAACTTTTGAAATTACATAAAATATCAACAAACTCATGCTATATAAACCTTTCCATAATATTACATTAGACAGTTACTTCCAACAAAGAAATAACTGCAAACTGGCCACAAATAATTAATGCATACATTCCTTAGCATGTCGACCACAAACCCCCTACACCTCTTCCTATTGCATAAGAAAATTATTCCAGAGATAAAATGCAAACCCCACACCCCATGTATTTGGATGAATGGTAAATGCTCTCCCAAATCCACCCTACCAACAACATCCAAATAAGTGACCTTGAAATGCTATGCCATCGTGACTTTGATAAAAACCGTAATCAGAATACTACATCTATTCCCTTCAAATTGCAAGAAATAGCCATACAGTTCATAGAAAACTATCACTCACACCACCAACTTCCACAACCATGCTATTTTTAGTACACCCTCTTCTAAAACATTGTCCCCCACCAAAATCAAATCTCCCTCCATTGTCTTGAAGCACTCCACAGGAAAATATTTATTTTGTCATCAGTCTGATACTTGTTTAATACACTTGCTCTAGCATAGAAACTGTGAAGGGCGGCAGGGTAGATATAGAACCTTAAACCAGGGTCTTCAGCAAGGTATCTATTATCATTAGTTTCGTCCCTTTCCAAAGTAGAGACGGCAGGAAGATACGACACCATTCGAGATTTAAAAATTCTAGGTTGTTATCAGGAGAGTACAAAACAGAAAACCCCTTTCTGACCACAGAACTCCCTGATATAAGTACAGTGCATCCTAAAAAGCTTTACATACCAGGAGTGCTACAATAAAGAGAAATGAACAGTTTCAGTTAAGATAAATAGACAGAGAATCCATCCACTTGGCACTTGCATCAAGAATGTTAGAGACAAAGGTTGATATAAAGATTTCTAGATGTTCTAATATGTGCCAAGGAGACACAGAGTCAGTTTTCTGGTTGTTTGTGTGCTATTCAGGACTAGGGATTAAGGAATGCAGTAATAGCAGTATTTGTGTTTGGAGTTCATTTGAATTTTACTCTCCCATTTTGATTAGATACTAACTAACTTGGTGCGTGATTGTATAGTTTTTTTTCTCATTGAATTGATGCATGATGAATTCAAACTTATCCCTTGGAACAAGGAAGTATGTACAAGCGCAGAAAAATGTCACTTCGAAATTTCAGGAAATGGAGAAATGAATATCTATATATAGATGTATGAGCAAGAAAGCTTCTTTTATACATAATGTGTATATAGATGCATGGCTGTCTTTCTTGTTGTTTTATCATTTTAAGTCAGAAGGTCCTTCCAAGACTAATTTATAAGAACCTGATACTTCCATTACAAGAAGGGATGCAATTGTCATCCCTTCAAAGAGTAAATGCTGTGCCATCATCAACAAAAAAATGTTTTAACAGTATAAAAGTGACATTTTCGTACAGGAATTTGTCAGAAAGCGTTTCCTAGATGTTTTTCTTTACCATTTCTTCAATGGACATGTTTCTTGCATGGAAAAGAGCACCGACGGGGATTCTGCCAAAGATGACTTCTTTTGAAATAGATTTGAAACTGCTACTACTTAAGTTGATCTCACACACTCAAGTTTATCTCCCATGACCAATCAAAGTTGTGTGGTAGAGTAATTGAGGTATGGTTTTGTCTCAAGTTTCAACATTTCCAAACATGAAAAAGGGGATTTCAAGCATTCTAACATGAGGACAGAATGTTTCCATAGAATATCTAGTTAAGAGTTCATTGCCAATTCATTTACGTTGCTTTTGGCAAGATCTTGTCTAATAGCTGATATTGGTATCAAGCTAGTTTCTGCTTTAAAGCTACTGATGAAGACAAGTATGGACATTTGCAAAAAGGCTATGTTTCAAATGAGAACATAAACTACTTTAAGGTGGATCAGAGAGTGCACTAGCTCAAATTTGTGATAATATTTTGGTATGATAAGAAACTTTCTTGAGATGTTTACTTTTTAAAATTATTCTAACAGGATATTTCTGAGAAAAACTGTGCTGGAGAATTCAACACAGTGACCAAAGAACTCCTTTATAAAGAAAGATGCATAATTCTTGATCTAATGTTCGTTGTTTCATAAACGAATCTAAGATGCATTTTCAAGAAAGAAACAAAGAGACGAGGTCTGCAACCAGAGACTGCTCAAGGAGTGAACAAAATCATTAACTAAGCATTTTCCTAGAATTTGCAGTAATAGGAATGAATACCTTGAGAGAATCAGTTATCCAGCACAGATAAGGTATGGTTGTCGTTATTGCCAAACAAAGACCTTCGTTATTCTTAGATTTCCTTGTCCTTGTTAAAACCTACTTTTGAGAATGGAAATTCGCTGTCTTGAGCTTGAATGATCTATTCCAAAAGGAAATGCAGTGGACAGATCGAAGTTGCCTCTGTAGCATTGCAATATACAGTTTTCCTTTTTGTATACACAATCCATCTAAGATGCTACGAACAATCACAAGGCAAGTCCGGACTTGATATAGGGGTCAATGACATTGTTGCCATTGAAACCTGCTATGGCACAATGAAACTGACAACATAATTCCATTTTTCTGAATATTACACTAGAAACCAAGTTACGGTGATCCTTCCATTGAGCAGATTGAACAGGAACGAAAAGAAAACTTGTCTTGTCATAAGTTTCAGAACTTAAGTGGCCATGAGAAGATAGCTACCTGCTGCTGAAGAGTCTCTCTTCTGGATTTTTTAGGGATTTGAAGACCGGGTGGCATTCATAGACGAGATAGAAGAAACTGGATGATTGGGTGTTGCTAGCACTGAGATTGTCATTTCACTAGCACTGCCGCTGGTACTGCTTTGAAAGGTTTCCAAAGATTTAGGAGCAGGTGGTTTGTCAATAAACAAAATCCCCTCCAGCATCTGGACAACTTTCCCCATAGTTGGCCGCTGTGAGGGTTGCTCCTGGATACACCAAAAGCTAACTTGAAGTGCTCTCGTTACCTGATCGATGTCAATATCTCTACCAAGCTTCCCGTCTGAAATGCTTAGAATGTTTCCTCTTTCAAATTCTTCAAACGCCCACAGTGAGAATTTCTTTCTACTTGCTGTCAAGGTATCGAAATTCCTTCTACCGCTTATGATCTCCAGCAAAACCATGCCATAACTAAAAACATCCGACTTGGTAGTGATGGGTAAATTGGCAAGCCATTCTGGAGCCAAGTATCCTCTGGTTCCCCGAACACTAGTCAATGAGCGCTTGCGATGACCTTTGTGATCGATGAGCTTGGACAGTCCAAAGTCAGAAACCTTTGCACTAAAATTATCATCTAGGAGGATGTTCTCAGGTTTAATATCACAATGAACAATGCAATCCCTGCACTCCTCGTGCAAGTAGGCGATGCCCCTTGCTGTTCCAAGGGCTATACCGAAACGTTGATCCCAATCTAGCATCCGGGATTGCTCTGAAGAAGAAAAAAGGAATGTGTCCAGAGAGGAATTTTTCATGAATTCATAAACCAGTAATCTATGGCGACCTTCTGAGCAAAATCCAATTAGCCTAACCAAGTTCAAGTGATGAGTACTGCTGATGGTTGCCACCTCCATGCGAAATTGCCTCTCCCCTTGTTCAATCCCTTCCAGCTGCTTGACTGCAACCATTGTCTTGTTGGGCAATTCTCCCTTGTACACCGTTCCAAACCCACCTGAACCCAATTTTTCCATAAAATTCTTTGTTGAGTGCTGAAGTTCCTTGTAGGAAAACTGAACTGGAGCCCCCGAGGCATAGTCCAGAAGTGTGTATTGGGATGGTAGCTGCCCAAATCTAAACCTAGGATTATTTCTACAGAAAATAAACCAAAAGCATATCTGGATAATAATCAAGGCAATGATAGGTCCCACAATTGCAGCTGCAATTAGAATGGCAGATACTTTGGTTGATCTCACAAACAGAATTGCAGGGGGTGGGGGTGCAAGAAGATGACCTTGACCACATACCTTTACATACGAAGTACTTGGAATGGCTGCTGATTGATAGGCGCTTGTGAAATTCTCAGTCTTCATACGGCAAGTGCCCGAGCCATCCGCCATGACTGTAGATGCAAAACAGAGTGGATTCCTGAGGCAATTCTGTTGACATTCTCGAATGCCCAAATTGTATATCTCCGACTGTGACTCTGATTCTGGAGGATAAGAGAAAAATTCAGTGTTGTTCAATACAACCATGGTCTGGTTACTACTCTGGTTACTACACCCTGTAAGATTCTGTTCTCTCCTGCACCCTAGTGTGGGATCCTTGGGATCTATGGGAGAGAAATCTGCAGATGGACATATGCAGTACGGGGCTGTGTCATTGTAAACACACACTCCAAAGTTCCCACACCATCCATACACTTGGCATTGGTCTTCTACTGCACTCCAACCCAGTTGCCATATTCCGGAGCTTTTAACCCACCCATAGGACCTCAAATTCCCATCTGAGTCAAGCCTGATCCTTCGCAATGTGATCGAGGCATCGGTGTAATCGCTGCTGTATGCAATCCAGGACTGACCACCAGAGGAATTGGAGAGTGTAAAAATCCCTTGATTGCTCAGATGTGCTGTGGAGCTATTAGGGGTACCCTGATTCCAGTATGTGATTGTGTTCCTCCATTTAAATGTGAAATTCCCACTGCTCTCCAGAGTGAATGAATAAGGATCCATGTGGAGGCTCTGTCCCACACCGAAACTCTGATTAGCCAAGAGAGTATCAGTAGGATTGGCAAAGCTCTCCCAAACACTCTTGGAACTGCTATTCTTCACCACAAAATTGCCATCGTCCTGCATGACAGCAGACGATACGCTTTGGTTCGTAGTATTCGTCTGCCACACCTTGGTGTTTGTTCCATTGCTCAATACCAGGTTACCATCAATCTGGAAATCAAAGGAAGCTTTGTCACCCACTCTGAAACCACCATTCTCACCTGCAGTCCACACCAGAGTTTCGTCTGAAGTGTCATTAATTGAAATGCCCAGAACATACAACCCATCGTTTCCAACTGGGTGAAATCCAAAGTTGAAGTTGCTAGTTGGGGAAGTCCAAAACCGATGTTGCCCGGAAGAGGAAGGCGTAAGGCTGGACCCTGGATCCACTGCTTCATCTAAACCAACCATACATTGAATGACTATAATATATATCGCAAATATTGGGATTAACATAATTGTTCTACGCCGCTACCTTGATTACAATCAGTGAAACAGGTACCAGGTGATCAGTCAGCCACAATGAGAACGTGGGTGCCTAACAAATACAAAGTTAAGCTTTGCTAATTTAAAATCTCTGCACTGCATCGAGGTAACAGATAACCAAGAAGCAACTGTAATAATCATTGAACAGTGCAACCAGGTAAAAAATAACGAACAAGCCAGAGTAAGAACATGGATATTTAAAATACATATAGTAGTTTAGTCAGTTCAAAATCTCCACACTCTTATTTAGATTATGAACAGTGCAAACTTGTAACAGACAACTAGTAAGGGTGTCTCTGCAACCTTAACAGATAAACGAATGGGTATCTAATAAACAAATTCTCTTTAATTCTAAGCTTAGCGAACGCAAAATCAAAATCCAACCTGTCTGAACCTCCTGTAACAAGATATATGGCTGCTATTGGGTGTTCAATAAACAAAATCTGAGCCAACTCAAAATCAAAATCAAAATCCAACACCCCTGACCCTGCTCTTGAGGGTCCAAAAAACAAATTCTATTTAAATCTGAACTTAGCCATCTCCAAATCAAAATCTAAGATCCAACCTGCCCATCCCCCTTCTGTGACCATATATATGGCTGCTTATCTATTTTTATAATGGAAATTGCCGTCCCACAAAAAATAGACTTTCTGGTTGTGCCGATTGAGGACGGACTCATACGCTTCCTCTAGGCTCTTGCCTAGCAATCTGTTCAGTGCGACAAGTCAAAGATTCGTACGCCGTGTGGTGTGGAGTAAAGCACTAAATTATCTAAATAAAAATCTGTTTTTATTGCGGCTTCTGTTTCATGGAAGCACATCAACTGCTTTGAATTTATTATCCTGCTGACACTTTCACGACTTCAAGTCTTTTTATAAAAAGAAAAATTGTCTATCGTGTAAATTTTATTAAAAAAATTGTACACGACTCCTATATAGCCTTTCTACACTAAATTTCTCTATAAAGTAAATCTTTATAAAAAAATAAAAAAAAATACTTGTACATATCTCTATATTGCATTAAATCTTGATAAAAAAATATTTGTACAGATCTATAGATTGCTGTAGAAAAATATTATGGTATAGATTGCCATTAAAAAATGTTATGATAATATATTTTTTAACTTCAAAAGTTCCAAAATCCCATCCATTGCAATCACGCTTACCCGTTTATTGGTGAGGTAAAATGTGCATTTTCTTCAAACACACGTTTGGATTGAGCGTTATCAGAGATATGTGGTTATGATCTGGTAAGTGAAAATTTATAATAAAGAAAGTTGTCGTGCAATTAAATTAATGTAATCTTAAAGTATAAAAATTTTAATAATAATGATATTACATATTAAAAAAAATAAAAAATAAAATATATATATATATAGTATTATGTTAATTTATTTATTTTTAAATATTTATAAATAAAATAATTAAAATATTAAAAACTATTGAATTTAGTTTACCTGCATTTATGTGTATTTATATACTTGTAAATGTGGATGAGGAAATACATGAGTAAGTATTACCTATTATAGACTTATTACTATGAGTAGAAGTTACTGTTTTGAGTATATAATAACTAAATGAGATAAGAAAT
The DNA here is from genome assembly GCA_000966675.3 of Picea glauca. Classification (NCBI taxonomy): domain Eukaryota; kingdom Viridiplantae; phylum Streptophyta; class Pinopsida; order Pinales; family Pinaceae; genus Picea; species Picea glauca. The sequence goes on from JZKD02S1677415.1 coordinate 101,737, forward strand.
AACCTTGTAAGATTGGGTTAAAAGGAAAACTTCCAATAAGGTCAAGTATAATACGATGTCAAATACCTTCCTATGTTAAAACTCTCCAAAGCTTGTTTTAAAAGAGCAAGATTATGAAGTCCCCAGCCACCAACTGCTTTTGGCTTTGCGATAATATCCCAACGACAAAGATGAAGAGAATGTTTATTTTTGCCTCATGTCCAAAGAAAATAATACATCAATTCTTTGATTTTATTCAAGATGGAGCAATGAATGGTATCAAGAACCATCCAATAGACTGCCTGGCCTTCCAGCACTGATTTTAAAAGTATGAATCTACCACCCAGAGTGAGCCAACGATTGCACCAGTGTGCAATTTTTTTTTCAAATTTTATAAGAAGTCAGTTCTAATCAGTTTCTTTGTAACGATGTGGCTTAAGGAAGTAGCCAAGATATCTCAGACCTAGTGAGATTGCTTGGTAACCGAAAGGAAAGATTAACTTATAAGTCTCAATGTATGTCGCCAATAATCCAGCATAGTGAAAGGCGGATTTCGACTCGTTAATCTGTAATCCTGAAGCTCGACAGAAGAGGTTCATAATTGATTTGATTTCCTTCCATTCTCTTGGGTCCACTTTTGTGGCTATGATGATATCATCCATCAAGAATAAGTGCAGAACTTTTACCAATCTTGATACTTTAATACCAATAATAATCCCTTCACGTTGACTTGACTTAAGAAGAATACTCAAACTTTCCAAGATAAAAATAAATAAGAGAGGGGAAAGAGGACATCCCTGTCAAAGACCTATTTCAATTGAAAAGAAGGATGTGGCTTCTCCATTAACCAAGACGAAAATAGTCGCACTAGACACACACCCCATGATCCAATTTGTGAAAGGAAGGACGAAACCAAATTGTAATAAAATCAACCTAAGATAGTCCCAGTTGATACAATCGAAAGATTTTTTAAGATCAAAGCTTGTAATTTCTTTTGTTTAATGTTGTGCAACACCTTTTGTGCTGATCCAATAGCATCCAGTATCCGTTGACCTTTGATGAAGCCCAATTGTTCCTCCGAGATAAGGCGTGTCATGAATGGTTTAATCCTATCGACCAGAAGTTTTGTAATAAGATTATAACAAATATTACACATTGCAATAGGCCTAAAGTCACTGAAGGAGCTGGGATTATTAATTTTTGGATTCAGAGTCATAAAAGTGGAGTTTAGAGCCCGATAAACCGATCCTCTGAGTCTAGAGTTTTCAACCAGTTCCCATAGGTCATCATTGATCAGATCAAAGAAATGGAGATAGAATTCGACTGTCCAACCATCCAGGCCGGGACTTTTATCCTTTTTAAAGGTGTTGAGTGCCCTTCCAAATCTCTTCTTTTGTACAAGGAGCAAAAAGAATTTATGACTCACGATCACTAATGATCCTTGGAAAGAGTCCTGAAATAGATGCTTAATCAACAATGTTAGTAAGACCTTTATCTCGATAATCACTTTTGAAATGTTTGAACGCCGCGTCAAGAAGGTTGTCATGTCCAATGATAGAGACAAATCCATCCAATTGAAGTTCCCAAATATGCTTTTGATTCCTTCTGTGACTCACAAATTTGTGAAAACAATTTGTATTATTGTCTCCACAGTTGATCCAGGTGGGTCTGCTTTTTTGACGCCAGTGAGCTTCCTCAATTAGTAGAAGATGGTTTCATTCTGTCTCAAGAAGTTTTAATTGATGTTGCAGACTTATAGGATCAATTCCCTTTCTCTCGGAGGTTTCCAAGATCAAGACTTGTATATTGTGTTCAAGTTGCGATAGTCTTTCAAAAGTCTTTGATATCTGTTGTCAGGCCCAACATTTCACTTTTGATTTTAAATCTTTTAATTTACCATCTAAACGTCTCTGGACATCCAACCCATTTTTATAGGAATGATCTGTCCAAACATCAGAGACCAGTCACTCAAAAATAGGATTCCCCAACCAAATTGGATTAAACTTAAAAGGGTATGAAGAGCGATGAGAGTAAGAATCCAAATGTAGAATAATGGGGGCATGATCCAAGATGTAAGGATATGCGACCCAAGTTCTATATATGTTAGCATGTTGAAGAAGGGAATCTGATAAGAAGAAGCGATCAAGGCGCTTTGAAATACTCGTTGTACTAGAACCTACAATTTCTCCAAGTGGGAACCACCTCGGATGGTAATAGGTCGACCAAATTGTGTTGTTGGAAAATATCACTCAATTGTGAGGTTGCTACATCTGAGGAGGCATGCATTCCCAAAATATCTGAAGATGATACTTGGTAAAGTTGAAGTCCCCCACAACAATGAGATTAGGTTTCGCTAGAAGACCTGATGTCGATATATTTGACCAGAAAGAAAGTTTTTCAATACAAGGTCCATAAACGTTGAGAAGGTTGACACGTCTCTTATTGGCGCAATAGGTGTCTGTCAATAATATGCCACCATAACAAAAGAATGGATTTACATAAAAAAAATATAGGGTCCCAAACCACAATCAACCCACCCGAAGTGCCCACCGAATTTACTACACTAACAAACTAGTGTGGCTTTAATCCATTGATAAAGGCACGAGCACATTGTTTGTCCTCTAGGGTTTCCTATAGAAAAATAATACTTGGATGAATGTTGTCAATCAGTCGCCGGAGAGAGGCCTTTCTGAGTGCGCCTCCAACCCCACGAATGTTTAGGGACAAGAGTATCATGGATGTGACCTTGCAAGGGATTTGATGCCTCTAAGCACCCCAAGGTTAGTCAATTCAGCAGGTGAATCAATAGATAGAGTAACTGTAGAGCATGCTTTCCTCCGAGCACTACAAGTTTTTATAGGCAAGGTCTCAAGTCCTAAGCCGTGAGACCAGGAGAATTCATTTTTAGTAGAGTCTGTAGATACATCACGATAGGAAGTAGAAGGCATATCTTGAAAGTCACGAATGGGAGATTTACCTAAATAAGTAGGTAGTGGGACCGGTAGGTGTAATTCCACTAAAGGTGGAATTAAGAGAGAAAACCCATTACTGTCAACACCCTGTGACAGGAAGGAGGGAGACGGTGATGTAGTCCCAACATGAGTGGTTCTAGTCAAAGGAAGATATTCAGAAGGAAGGTTAACAAGTTCAAAGGGAAGATTCAAAGTAGAGTCTGTGGGGACCCCACTAGTAACAAGTGGGTGGGGGGGAAGACAGATTTTCAATAATCGGTGACAACAGTGGAGTAGGATAATTTGGAATTTCAATTTAAACTTGCAAGCTGGCTCAGACTCCCAGATATTTTCCCATCGAGCGCGTCACCAATCTGGAGATCTCTCTTAAAAAATCTTCCTTTTATTCACCACTGGCTTTGCTGGAAACCCGACTCAGGACATTCTATTCATATAGGTAGAGACACTATCTTGGGCCTTGGGTCCACTGCTTTTCTCTCTTCTGGTTTACTAAATTATCTCCGCGATATAAAAAAATTCTTCCTTTTCCAAGCCCGACACAACTCTGATTGATGGCTTTCATGCACAAATTGGAAATCAAGCTCTGATTTGGGACTCACGGGGGAACTTGCACTGGAATGGTAATCTTACTGCTCGACACTTCTTGGATTGGGGATTCAACTAAATTTAGTGGAAGATTCTCTTTACTGGATTGGCGGTGATTGATAAAGTCATTTGACTGTTAAGAATGTTTACAATGCTATTTCATCCACAATATGGATACAAAAATGCACAGGATGGAGGTGAAACTTATGGCATTGGTCACTTCCTTTAAAAATTAAATTCTTCATTTGGTTAGCTACAAATGACAAGATCCTGACCTGGGACATTCTACTTCGTCGGGGTTGGGAGAGACCTAACATGTGCATTCTCTATCGCAACAATTCTGAATTCATCCCACACATCTTTATGGACTGCACTTTTTCCAAACTGGTATAGCACAAGCTTACACTAGTCCTAAATCTCCAAAAGATGTGGATGTGCACAACCTTACACGATTGCTTGGAGAATTGGGCTTTGATGGATTTCACTCTTCCACATCTGCTAGCTATAGTCTGTTGGTTTATTTGGCTTACTCGCAACATAGCGATATTTGAAAACACGTTCGTCTCCTTAAATTTTGTTTGTTTCAGAATATTGGGAGAGCTAAAAATTGAAAAGAAAAAGAGGACCTCTGCCCCTTGATTTAATCAACCTATTCTTCATTTGATTGGAAATAATGCATGGTTTGATGACGTATCTCAAAATTATGGCCTACAATGTGGGGTGGGTAGGTGGATTCTTCATTCTGATGGCGCTAAGATTACTTGGACCTTCAACTGTGGAGTAGGATCAAATACCAAGGCATAACTTCTCAGCGTCTAGACCACTCTTCTACTGGCTTCTCGTCATAATATTATGGATCTTCATGTGAGGGGGGACTCCAAGATCATTATTGACTGGCTAAACAAAAAGGGATAGTTACAAGTTATTGCTCTGGAATGTTGGAAAGATAGGATCACTGAGCTCATCCATGCTTTCTCTCGGATCCGTTTTTCTCATATATACAGGGAATTAAATGTGGAGGCAGATTATCTGTCAAAAATCACAGTATCAAAACTAATTGGCACACTGACGTATCAACATTGGACAAATGGACTTGGGAGTCCTTCTCAATGTATCATCCTCTTTTAGTTTTGAATTTTGCATGATCTAGCTTATATTTTGTATCACCTTGTGTTTTTTTAAGGTTTCACACCTATTTTCGCCTTGATAGATCAGAGATGATAGGATCTGATAAGTATATCGATCTCCATTTTATATGGGTCCAACTTCTAATGTAAGGAATATATATTGGAACAATTATGATATGTAAATGAACAATTTTTAACCTTTTTGTAAGGGCCTCATCTGTATCTTTTTGGTTTTTAAAAAACCAAATATAATACAAGTGAAAATTTTCCTTTGAAAAAAAACTAGAGGGGGCAAGAGTTGAGTTAATGGGAAAACTTTCAATAAGACCAAGTGGTACTCAAGGGAGAAAGTTAAGGAATACTTTCCTCCTCTCCTATAGTAAAATATTTTGGGGATTAAAAGTTAGATCCATATAATCTTCTCTCCAATAGTCGAAATCTAGTGATACAAAAAGAGTTCAAATTAATAGAATTTTTGACAATCCAAGTGACATTGTTTTTGGATAAATGGATCTTAATTCATGACACAACTCTGCTAATGCCTAAATTTATCCTCGATTCTTATCAAATTTATGGTCTAGAAAATGATCTATTTACTACAAGATTAACTTATTCATTAAACCCCCAAAATAGAGAAATATGATATGAAATTGATTAATAAATAATTTTCATCTATCCTCAATACTTTTTGGAATATAAATGAAAGTCATAACCTTCTTATGCCCATTTTAAGAAGAAGTCTTAATTTTTAATTTTATGATTTGAGGTCCTAAAACTTACCAATCCTTTTTGACAGCTTAAACAACACTTTTTGACCCTCGTTAAAAACAATTTCAAACCTTCACCTAAAAAACGACTGCAGTAGATGTCACCTTTTTCAGGCCTTCAAAAATGATAAGTAAAAGTGTTGGAATTTGGAAACAGGATTAATGTTAGTTGGAATTTTTTTTTCTTGGCAAAAAATTTCTAGAAGTGTTGGAATTTGGAAATAATTGATAAGGTGATGCAATGGATACGCAAGCAGGAATACAACCCGTTTACTGGTTGCCAGTAAACACATTGTTGGCGTTGAAATCTGCCAATCATGATTAGCGAATACTTTCGTGGAATATATATATATATATGAGTTCAAGTTGTTAAATACAATTGTTAAATATATCAGTAAACACATTGTTGGCGTTGAAATCTGCAAACTGCCAAGAATGATTACCGAATGCTCTCGTGAACTAGAGTCATACATATATATAATTATAATGGTACGGTCAAAAGTTTAAACTTGTTTGATAGTTTTTAAAATTAAGTAAATGTTATTATATTTGAAAATTGTAATTGTTTTTTTAGTAAATTTGTTTTGGTTTTTAAATTATTTGAATTTTTACTTTATGTTATAAAATTTTGGAAAGTTTTCAAAAATTTATTTATTAAATTGAAAAATAAATTTAAAATTTTTTAAATATAAAATTGTATTTTTGTGATTGGTTGTTAATTAAGATTAATTTTTTTTAATGTGGTTTTACATTTAATTGTGAAATTTTAAAAATAAAAAAATCAAGTAGTCTATGGAGGTATGCATACCTTACCCCTTTTGGATTTGAACATGTGATCTCTTAGGATGAAAGACATATTCTTAACCACACTCAAGGTGTACATTGCCATGCGTCCTTATTAATTATGGTCATATGTCCTTGTACAAATAAGTATTGATAGTCATATTTAATAAGAACACAATGTACAAATAAGTATTGATGGTCATATTTAATAAGAACACAATGTACAAATAAGTATTGATGGCCATAATTAATAAGGACACTTGCAATACCGTTATTACTATATTTATTTAATATCTAAATTAATTAATAGAAGTGACATGTGTAAACATAAGTATTGATGGCTATAATTAATAAGGACACATGACAAACTTTGATTTTTTTTATTTTTTAAATTATTTTTTATAAAAAATTTAACAACCAATTACAAAATAAGAATTTATCTTTAGAAAATTTAAAATGTATTTTTCAATTTAAATAACAATCAATTTAATAGATAGATTTATGAATACTTACCAAAATTTTATATTGCAAATTATTTAAAAGTCAAAGTAGATTGATTACAAATTAATCCATTTTTCAAATTATTTTTTACAATGTAAAATTTGTGTTGATTAAAAATAATAAACTCCTCTTAATAGTTGTGTTCGTTAATATATTGAAATTTCCTCATATACTTATGGGAGATAAATTTCCTCATTGTTGGAGAGCTAACTATGGTCGTAGGATCTATAGTTGTTGCTACCACACGACCTTTAAAACCCTACACCTGGTCCTTCCTGAGGGGGAACAAAGGTTTGAACTCGAAGCTCATTTTCCAAAAGGTGATTTATTGGAACCAGAGCTCGATATTTATGGACTAGTTATTGCCTAAGTCCGGAATGGTGAATCCCCTGTCCATACATTTTTTGGCGAACCTACCATGGTCGTTGGATCCATCCTTGGCGTTACCTCTCACTCTCTAGAACCCTCCACTTGGAGCTCCTTGAACTGACGTTTCCTCCTCCTTAACTTCTACTCTGCCATTCTTTGTACTCTCCCTGTCTGGCTTCATAATTACTTCCCTACCGACTGGACAATATTGGCGTATTCTTTACTCCTTCTTAAGTTTATTTGCCTTGAAACCTACTCCCCATTACTATCTACACGAGGTGGCATCTATTAAAGGGACCTTCCAGCACCTTCCAATGGAGCCTGAGGTCAACGCACTTATGAGTGCGGTTGACGAAGCCCTATGGAAGAGTGTCGGTCTCTTCACACCTTCAGATGTTCATCTCGTTTCTACGTCTTCTCTCCTTAACGCATCTCCAAAGGTGGTAGAACCCACAACTCCTCCGCTACCTGTTTCACCTTGCCCACCCATCATTGTAACTCATCTGACTTCTTCTCCGCTTCCTGGACTGGTATCTTCCCTAGAACGTGCTGATAAATGACTATTAAAAGGTGGGCAAGAGCAAGCACGTTTCTCGCAGTCATGGTTACCCAAGCGACTGGACACCAAACGACTTTGGAAGCCTAACAAGAAAAAACGACGCTTGATCATGGGCTCGGATGTGGGCTTAGAGGAAAGTGTCTGACTCTCTCTCTGTGGACTTGTGGGCAAGTTTACATATCGCGCTCTTAGCATTGGTTCCCTACCGGAATGGCTTCTAGACAATTGGTTACCTATCTTAGGATATGTGTAGGAGCTTATTACCCTTTCTTTTGGTTGGTTCGGTTTTATTTTTAACAGACCAGAGGACTCACAGCTGATACTGGATACTTTCTGGCCCATTGGTAGTGGAAGTATCATGCTTAAAAGGTGGTGGGTTTCATTTAACCCTTCAACGAACTCCTTCTGGTTTCGAGATGTATGGGTTCTTCTACCCAGACTTCCCCTACAATATTGGACCGAGAAGGCACTAGAGGCCATAGGTAACGAACTAGGGTGCTTCATTTGTTTAGACCCTAAAATCTTAAAGAGTTCAAACAGGAAACTGACAAGGATTATGGTCGAGATGGACATACATGATGGGCTACCAGATGTCTTAGAAATTTTCTGGCATGCACGCTTGGTGACCCAACGATTGGATTAGCTTGGTATTCCATTCTGCTACTCTACATGTCATCAAATGGGGCATATTTGGCGCGACTGCACAGGAGTCCCCAAAGAGGAGGAATCTGAAGGATCATACCTTCGAAAGATGCCTAGGGATGACTCTATGGGGGTGGACTCCTATCCTCTGGGATTTGAAGGGACTATGGACGAGGGGACTGGGGACCTGATGGATTCTACTCATCTACAACTGATTCCTCCTTCCACACTTACTGGTAAGATTAAACAATGTGCCCTACTCTTTATTTTTCTCACTTCCTGGGAAAGACACTATTTAGATACATCTGTTATCCCGGGACTAGATCCCCTACAAATTGTTTCGTCCTCTCCGAGTCTCTCACCTACTTTATCACCTTTTGTGGTTGTCGATCCTTTTAAATCATGTTCTCATACTCCACTGTTGTCACCAATTATTGAAAATCTATCTTCCCCCCCACCCACTTGTTACTAGTGGGGTCCCCACAGAGTCTACTTCGAATCTTCCCTCTGAACTGGTTAACCTTCCTTTTGAATCTCTTCCTTTGACTAGCACCACTCCTATTGGGACTACATCACCGTCTCCCTCCTTCCCGTCACAGGGTGTTGACAGTAATGAGTTTTCTCTCTTAATTTCACCTTTAGTGGAATTACACCTACCGGTCCCACTACCTACCTATTTAGGTAAATCTCCCATTCGTGACTTTCAAGATATACCTTCTACTTCCTGTCATGATGTATCTACATAATCTACTAAAAATGAATTCTCCTGGTCTCGCGGCTTAGGACTTGAGACCTCGCCTATAAAAACTCATAGTGCTCGGAGGAAAGCCTGCTCTATCTTTACTCTATCTATTGATTCACCTGCTGAATTGACTAACCTTGGGGTGCTTAGAGGCATCAAATCCCTTGCAAGGTCACATCCATGATACTCTTGTCCCTAAACATTCTCGGGGTTAGAGGTGCCCTCAGAAAGGCCTCTCTCTGGCGACTGATTGACAACATTCATCCAAGTATTATTTTTCTACAGGAAACCCTAGAGGACAAACATCGTTCTCGTGCCTTTATCAATGGATTAAAGCCACACTAGTTTGTTAGTGCAGTAAATTCGATGGGCACTTCGGGTGGGTTACTTGTGGCTTGGGACCCTATATTTTTTTATCTAAAGCCATTCTTTTGTTGTGGTGGCATATTATTGACAGACACCTGTTGTGCCAATAAGAGACATGTCAACCGTCTCAACGCTTATGGACCTTGTATTGAAAAACTTGCTTTCTGGTCAAATATATCGACATCAGGTCTTCTAGGGAAACCTAATCTCATTGTTGTGGGGGACTTCAACTTTACCAAGTATCATCTTTGGATATTTGGGGAATGCATGCCTCCTTAGATGTAGCAGCCTCACAATTCAGTGATATTTTCCAACAACACAATTTGGTCGACCTATTATCGTCCGAGGTGGTTCCCACTTGGAGAAATGGTAGGTTCTGGTACAACGAGTATTTCAAAGCGCCCTGATCACTTCTTCTTATCAGATTCCCTTCTTCAGCATGCTAACATATATAGAACTCGGGTCCCATATCCTTACATCTCAAATCATGCCCCCATTATTCTACATTTGGATTCTTACTCTCATCGCTCTTCATACCCTTTTAAGTTTAATCCAATTTGGTTGGGGAATCCTGTTTTTGAGCGACTGGTCTCTGATGTTTAGACAGATCATTCCTATAAAAATGAGCCGGATGTCCAGGGACGTTTAGCTAGTAAATTAAAAGATTTAAAATAAAAAGTGAAATGTTGGGCACAACAACAGATATCAAAGACTTTTGAAAGACTATCACAGCTTGAACACAATATACAAGTCTTGATCTTGGAAACCTCTGAGAGAAAGGGTATTGATCCTATAAGTCTGCAAAATCAATTAAAACTTCTTGAGACAGAATGAAACCATCTTCTACTAATTGAGGAAGCTCATTGGCGTAAAAAAGCAGACCCACCTGGATCAGCTGTGGAGACAACAATACAAATTGTTTTCACAAATTTGCGAGTCACAGAAGGAATCACAAGCATATTTGGGAACTTCAATTGGATGGAGTTGTCTCTATCACTGGACATAACAACCTTCTTGATGTGGTGTTCAAACATTTCAAAAGTGTTTATCGAGATAAAGGTCTTACTAACATTGTTGATTAAGCATCTATTTCAGGACTCTTTCCAAGGATCATCAGTGATTGTGAGACATAAATTATTTTTGCTCCTTGTACTAAAGAAGAGATTTGGAAGGCACTCAACACCTTTAAAAAGGATAAAAGTCCCGACCTGGATGGCTGGACAGTCGAATTCTATCTCCATTTCTTTGATCTGATCAATGACGACCTATGGGAACTGGTTGAAAACTCTAGACTTAGAGGATCGGTTTATCGGGCTCTAAACTCCACTTTTATGACTCTAATTCAAAAAAATAATAATCCCAGATCCTTCAGTGACTTTAGGCCTATTGCACTGTGTAATATTTGTTATAATCTTATTACAAAACTTCTGGTCGATAGGATTAAACCGTTCATGACACACCTTATCTCGGAGGAACAACTGGGCTTCATCAAAGGTCGATAGATATTGGATGTTATTGGATCAACACAAGAGGTGTTGCACAACATTAAACAAAAGAAATTACAATCTCTTTGATCCAGGTGGATATCGGGGGCCACCCACCTTTTCCAAATGGCTCAAAACAGTTTTCTGGCCATTTTGGCAATTTACTATTTTTAGCAGGTTTTCACTTCCGGGGCCAT
>JZKD02S1677415.1:126568-138680 GCA_000966675.3 Picea glauca
ACAGTGAAAAGTTATGTGGTTAGTATAAAGTTTCATTGTTAAGAATAGAAATAACTCACCAACTCCTTAATTTATTTGTTATATTTAATTACCAAGTCATTAAACTCCTCATAAATTTAAGTTCAACATGATCCACTAATCCATAACTCCAACCCACTACCACAAACCCCTTAATAAGTACCCAAAATAACTCCAACCACTAATCTACTAACCCCCTCACCATTTACCCACTAACCAACACACCCTCCAACCATTAATCCACTAACTCAAACCTTCTTTCCCTTTAGCTATTTTGGTCCTAACCTTAGCTGCTTCTCAGGTGCAGCAAATTGGCTTAGGGAAAGAAAAGTCTGGTAACAAATTCTAGTAGCCCCAATAGTATGATTAAGGGACTTGATTTTGATTGATGTATAATGGTATGAAGTTTAATATATTTGCAGGTAAGACTATTATAGATGGATAGTACATGTCATTCCATTTTCGGTGATATGCAGAACGTCACATAACTCCTCACAGTTAGAGAGTTATGGCCTAGTGAAGTGGAGAACGCTCATGAGTTATCCAGAAGGTCAAAGAAGTCAAACTAATTCTAGAAGATCCTAGAAGAAGTTGCATAGTCAAGAGGGTGAAACTAGGAGTCAGTCATGGGTTAAGTTGTTGCAATAAGAAAATAATTGAAAATAATTTAGTTGCAACTAGAAGTGGAGAATTTACTATTTGTAGAAAAATCAGTTAGAAGTGGCCTAGTGGTTAGAAGTCGGTTAGCCATAAAAGAAGGAAAGCAGGTTACTTTGGTTAGAAGGTAACCCCTTGAGGAAGCTACATGGAAGTATAAATAAGAGAGAAAATCTCTCCCATTAGCACCTATTGAATATCATTGAATATATATTTTGTGAAAGCTTATTTGGGAAGGTATTATTGATAGAGAAAAGTGTGGCAGGAAAAGTGCAGCAGAAAAATCGTGGCATGAAAAGTGAGGCATAAAAATTTCCTCAGAAAAAGTGAGGCAAAAAAATCGCAGCAACAAAACTGCAGCAACAAAACCGCAGCAACAGAACGCCACAAGAAAAAAAATGTATGGTTTTCATACGTGTAGTGTTGAATTTATGAATCTGGTTGAGGGTTTGCCTTGTAAATCTGTTGGATGCCCTCTTGGAATTTTAGGGCTTGCTGTATAGTTGATTTGTGGAAGATCTACTAAAGTTTAGTATTGGTTCATGTTTGAGGGATTTTGGTTGAGGTATGTTGCTAAAGTTACTAGTACATATAGAGGTTGTATAAAAGTGAGTTTCTAGCACATGGTTTGAGGTATAGACTTGTGGTATAGTGTTTGAGGTATATGTGATAAGATCACATTGGTCAATGAGTATACAGTGATAGGTTTGACATAATAGGTTGTGACAATGACATATTTAGTTTCTACATTTGACACTTATATTTCAGGGCAGTTGGACGAGGCAATGATAGGTGGTTGTAGCCACCTTCCTATTGTAGTCAGAGAACATAGGTTGTTGTAGCCTCCTTCTGGTTGTAGCCAGAGAATAGGGGAGTTGTAGCTTCCCTCAGGTTGCTGAAAATATGGGGTCGGAGCCTCCTTCCAGTTGCAACTGGAAAACAAAGGAAGATGGTGCTTCCAATGAATGTAATTCTTAAAGACAAATAAGAAAAATCATTCCGTGGTTTTCTTTCGCATTGGGTTTCCACGTAAAAAATACTGGTTTATTATGTATGTGTATGATTTTTCATTTTTTCATGGTTTATTTACTCTGCACTTATTGGATGATAATGCTATATTAATCATAAAGATAAATAACACTTGCATATTGTGTTTAAAAGGATTAAAAATATTTATTATTGATTCACCCCCCTCTCAGTAATCCAACAATTGGTATCAGAGAAGGTTCATTTGGAAATCATTTTAACCACTGGAAGGTAGATCATGGAGAGAAACAACATGTATAAAAATGGAATATCACAGTTTGATGGACAAAAGTATGCATCTGGAGAAAAATGATGAAAACATATGTACATACATAGGGATTTGAAGTTTGACTATCAGTTGTAGATGGATACAAAGAACAAGTAGTTCCGCCAATAAATGACAATAGAAATAAAAACAGTCTAAATAATTCAAAAGCCACAAATGCAATTCTGAATGGTCTTTGTGATTCAATATATACCAAAGTTATACATTGTAGCTCTGCTAAAGAGATTTGGGGCAAAATTCAAAATATTTATGAAGGAGATTAAAAAATCAAAGCAACAAAGTTTCAAACTTACCGAGGTCAATTCAAATAGCTAAAGATGAAGGAAGATGAGAATATTGCAACTTACTTCTTATGAGATGATGAAATAGTGAATGGAATCATAGGATTGGGAGAATAAATGGAAGAATCTATAATTGTTCAAAATATATTAAGATCTCTTCCAATGAGATTTGATCCTAAGATCTCAACACTGGAAGAAAGAGTAGATCTAGACTCAATAAGCATGGATGAACTACATGGAATCTTCATAGATTATGAAATGAGAACTGAATAGGAAAATCTAGGTATAAAATAAACAACATTCAAAGAAGCCAAACGGTCAAAGCAAAAGACCAAGTGAAAAAAAAATAAAAAATATAGCAACAATAGTGACATCTCAGAAGACAATGAAGAAGTGGCCAACTTTATCAGAAGATTAAAAAAGGGAACTGACGACAGATATAAAGGTAAGCCTCCATTGATTTGTTTTAAATGTGATGGTATTGGTCAATTTTCTAACAAATGTCCTTATAAGAAAAATAAAATAAATGATGAAGATGATTCAAATAGAAAAAAAACATATAAAGGCAAAAGAACCAAAAAGAAAGTCTTCAAGAAAAATTTATGCACCAAAGAAGACAACTCTTCATCAGATGAAGATGAAGTCAGTGAAAGTGAGATAGAAAGAGTTTTAATCATGGAAATAGTTATCTTTGTATCCTATGAAAGATAATCAAGAAAGAAGACAATCAAGAACTAGAGAAGATGATCAAAAAATTGGAGGTTCAAACAGAAGAAGATAAAAGAATTGAAGAAGCACTCAAAGAACAATTAGAATAAAGAGACGAGATCATTGGAAGTTTGGAAGCAGAGACTGTCACATTGAGAAAGGATCTTCAAAAGAAAAATATGCAGAACAACTCAAAATTTTTGGATGACATTATCAACAGTAAAAGGCCTAATCATGACAAGTCCGAACTTGGATATAATCAGACAGAAAAGGGATCAAGCTCCAAAATGAAAAATCAAGAAACATATCCAAAAATCTATGAAAAGATAGTTAGAGGGGATAGGAAGTTCTACAAGGAAGATCACAGGGACACTCCTCCACCGAGAAGATTCAGATTTCAGAATCAACAACAGTTAGAAACAAACATGCCTTAAGAAGAAGAAGGATTCATACAAGTAACTCCTTTTAGAATATCTTCAACTCCCAGATATCAAACTATTTTTTTTGGTTGATGTTATGCATTCAATAATTTTGAACATAAAGCTGTAAATTGTAGAGCTAATAGAAGGAACATAAAAAAAATTTGAAATTCATACATAAAATGGTTATCCAAGAAGGCCTAGTGAAACACAGAGAAGAAGCTACAACATGTTTGAATCATTCAGAACTAAAGTAGAATGCTACAAGTGCAACAACTTTGGACACATGTACAAATATTGTAGAATGACAGCCCCTCCTAAAGAATCACAACCGAATAACAACAATCACATACATGAACCTCAGAAGAGAACATGGATAAGAAATCATAATCAATATAGAAATGAAGAATGCACAATCGCTCTACAAGCTAAGCATAAGAAACGTGGTTGGTATGTTTACAATGGTTTCTCAAAGCACATGATAGGTGATGAAGACAGGTTTCTAACATTGAGAAAGGAAAGAGATGGATCAGTCTCCTTTGGAAACAATGACTCAACTAGAATCATTGGAAATTGCACAGTCATAATTGGAAATAAGGATACAAAGAGAGAAAATGTTCTACTAGTGGAAGATATGAAACATAATTTTCTAAGTGTAAGTCAAATGTGTGACCAAGGTCACAAGCTTATGTTCGATTCATAGAAATTTGAGTTAAGAAAAGAAGGTTCAGGAAAATTGGTTGCAACAACTGTAAGAACTTCAAGCAACATATATGTATTAAGTGAAATTGGAAATGAAAGGCGTGTTGAAATTACTAAGACAACTGAGAGGGGGGTTGAATCAGTTGTTATTGTGCTTAAACAATACTATGCCTATTAAAATATTATTAATCTTCTCCAAGTGATCATCAAGATTATGCAAGTCATTAACAACATAAATAGTAAACATCAATCACACATATGATATACACAGAGACAAATATTCATGAGGAAACCCATAGAGGGAGAAAACCTCTTCTTCTTCGAATGATAGGCAGTCTTTTTATGTTCTGTACATCGTCTATCTTTGAGCACCAACTCAATGTGAGGCTACCACCTCTGTTTTACAAGCTGCAACTTGTTGAGAGCACCAACTCTTTGGTTTCTCTAGCACCCACTAGAAGGAAGCACCAACTCCCCGAGTGTTCCAACACCAACTGG
The DNA here is from genome assembly GCA_000966675.3 of Picea glauca. NCBI lineage: Eukaryota > Viridiplantae > Streptophyta > Pinopsida > Pinales > Pinaceae > Picea > Picea glauca. Next base: position 131,164 of record JZKD02S1677415.1, read on the forward strand.
ATGGAAGCACCAACTTCCTATCACACGGGCACCAACCTGTATAGCAGAGAACAATAGTTCTCCCTTGCACCACCCTACCACCCTAGTTTTTTCTGGCTGCAACCAGATGGAAGCTACAACTCCCTATGTTCAAGCACCCACTTGAAACTCTGAGGGCAACAATCCTCCCTAGCACCACCCTAACGCCCTGAGATATAAATCTTTTGCTTTCGAAAATTTATTACAATGATACAATATTTATCAATGGCTTACCAGTCTCATCATTGTTCTACTACACTACTCTGCTCTACCTACATTAGTGTGTTCCTTCTTGCATCTTCTTGTGCTTAAGTTATCGTACAATTTGTTGTTTTCACCATTTCTACTCTGTCCAACTTATGTTCTTCATCTCTGCATTTTCTCCCTCAGTTCATGTTGTAAAACTTCATTTCTTACAGTTCGAATACCTTTTTAAAGAGAAACAACAACCTCTCTCTGTCACCGAATTTTTATTTTATTCTTGCTCTCATCATCCGCTACACTTCGCATCTCCAACACTCAAGTCAAGAATCTAAAAAAAGCTCAGGAATCATGATTCCAACGCTCAGGAACAGTGATTCAACCTCTTAGGAACAATGATTCAGTTAGGGTAACTGAATCGTAACTGATCGAGAAATCACGAGATGAAACAACAACCCTTCTATCAAATTCGGTTTGATCAGCGCCGTTGGATTATACACGCAGATTATTTTTGATTTTTCAATGTGTAACCTCCGATCTGGAGCCTAGCAGTGCTAGTTCCTTCCCCTATATTCCGTTGATCTGACCTTGGGTGATGATATCATGTGACCATGAGATTGTGGGCGTGGCCAAAGGTGGTTTGAGATCAATCCTCTTTTCGCCCCGCAATTCACTACAGAGCTCCACGTATGCTTTCTCCAAAACCGTGGTTTCGATTGCGGCCTGCCTTCAACATTTTAAAGTTCACACACCTTCAATCCACGCAATGCGATGGGACCGTCGATCTCACGATCTTGATGGTGCTCCTGAACTGACAGTTCAGATATGTCCTTTCAAGTTCTGCGGATCAGATCTAGCCTTCCTAAATCAACGACTGTGATTTACTTCGTAATCCAGGCTCTGAGAGTTTAAAATATCAAACCCTGCTTTCCTCTGTATGCCAATCTTCTGGAGTCGATGATCTGTAGACACTTTTCCTTCATAATCGATGGCTCTACCTCTACTTCGAGAATTTGACCTTTCAACCAGATCAACAGTTCTGTGGCCCCTTTCTCGATCAACGATCAAGACTTCCTTCGGGTCTCCGGACTTCTGAAATATCAAATATCAAACTGACGCTCTGGATCAGATGACCTAAATTCACTTCGGACGATTTGACGCTTGATATCTTCTTTGGTCAATTTGACAACTGAGATCTACTTCAGATGATCCGACGATTGAGAATATATTTCGACTCTCCGGCTCTCCGGGCTTAGGGAATTTCAAAACTCAAACTGAAACTTCTCAAAGTGATTTCTCTGGAGCTCATGAACCATCACCATGCATCCCTCTGGATCTGATGGTTGAGATTTACTTCATCTCTACGGCTCTCCGGGCTTCGGGTATTTCAGTTCTCAACTTGAAATTCTTAAAGTGAGATTTTTCTGAAGCGTAACCTCCTCATAACTTTAGACCTGAAACAAATGATGTTCGTTTGATCAAGATCTTAGATCAACGGCTTGATCTGTCTGCGATGTAGCTTTGCCTTGGATTAAATACAACAAATCTCCATCTTTTCTTATCCTATCCTTCCATTTAATTTGATTCGACAACTGATAGAAATTTGGATGATTATGATCTCAGATCTTTCAATTTATCATGTCCTTCGACTCAAAAGTTATCCAACGGCCATGAAGACCCTCAAAGTAGATCCTCGATCAAGGATTTTGATCCTGATCACATTTTGGTACCGTGCTTTCATCAGATCAATGACCCACGACATTCCTCGATCAATGGTTGTGATCACCTTCACGAGTTTTCGCTTCTCCTATCTCTGATTTCCTGATTTGCGAATCAACGCACTTGTCTGATTGACGACCCACTACTTTCCTCAATCAATGGCCGTGATCACCTTCGTGAACTCGGACATCATGAGTTTTATCTTCTCCTATCTCTAATTTCCCGATTTACGAATCAACACAATGCTGATATCTCACCATGTGTCCTACCACAATGGACGACTAGGATTCCTTCGCAGCTTTGGAGTGTTGAATGAATCCTAAGCTTATCCTCTTTGCAACTCCACTAGATCTAACGACCCACGGCTATTAGTTCCTCTTCTCTCCATAGATCTCTATCATCCTTCGAGAATATCGATGGCTCCTTGCCAAATAACTCGGCATCAACTGTTCTGAGATTAAATCCACGAGGTGACTTCGACCCTCATCCTTCCTCTGAAATCTTCCAATCCTCTATCCCTCCTAAGATTGATTCCTTATGAAAACTCACGGATTCTAAGGAATCCTGCGCACGCTCCTTGCCATCATTGTTTCAGTTCTTTCCATCAATGACAACCACACTCCCCCTGTAAACATGCCAATAAAGTGTTGTCTAGGGAAGAAAGATGAAGTTTGGCTATGGCACAAAAGAATGGGTCACATAAACTTCGATAACCTCGTCAAAGTCAACAAAAAGGAAGCAGTAAGAGAAATTCCCCAGATCACGAAGCCAACCAACACTTTATGCAAACATTGTCAATGACGAAAGAAAACAAAGACCAGGTTCAAATCAAATGAATACTCAATGACAAGACCAATGGAAATTGTGCATACCGATATAGTTGGACCAACTAGAATAAAGTGTTTAAAAGGTGAACAATTCTTTATGTTATTGGTTGATGATTATACAAGAATGACTGCAGTTTGGTTTTCTCGAGAATAAGTTAGAAGCATTTGAAAACTTCAAGGTATACAAGGAAATGGTTGAAAATGAAATGGATTCAAAAATCAAATGCTTGAGATATGATAATGGAGGAGAGTTTACTTCAAATAAATTTATGGATTTCTACAACAAGCATGGTATAAAAATGAAATTATCTGTTGCTAGAACACCTCAATAGAATGGGGTCGTCGAAAGAAAGAACATGACAGTACAAGAAATGGCTTAAACAGTGTTAATGTATTCCAAGTTGACAGATCTTTTTTGGACACATGCAATGCATACAACAATTCACATTCAAAATAGAGTAATGGTCATGAACAACAGTGATAAAACTCCTTATGAGCTATGGAAAGAAAGACCAACAAATGTGAAGCACTTTAGAGTCTTTGGAAGAAAATGCTACATCAAAAGAGAATATGGCAGAGTGGGAAAGTTTGATTCTCGTGTAGACAAAGGCACACTTGTTGGTTACTCAAGTACAAGGAAAGAACACAAATGTTACAATCTAAGGCTCAACAAAGTTGTGGAAATCATTAATGTAATGATTGATGAGACAGGTGGACGAAAATTAAAGGAAGAAGAAAAAGAGTCAGTGGAACAGGTTTACGAAGAAGCACAGGATGAAGAAGCACCAGAAGGGGAAGATGAAGAAGATCAAATAGAAGTAGAAGAGAAAGAACAACAAGTACCTCCAAAGACACCTAGCAAACGAATATAGAAGAATCATCCGTCAGATCAGATTATCGGGAACAAAGATGAAGGAGTTGAGACTAGAAGAAGAATTCGTTCACCATAACAACTACACCTAGCACTCGTATCTTTGATTAAACCAAACAGTTTTGAAGAAGCCAACAAGGACAAATTATGGATAAAGGCCATGGATGAAGAATTGGATCATATATATAAGAATGAAACTTGGGAATTGGATCCAATACCAAGCTACAAGAATGTGATCGACACAAAATTGGTCTTCAGAAATAAATTGAATGAATATGGATAGGTTACCAGAAACAAATCTAGATTGGCATGTAAAGGATACACACAGGTTGAAGGTATCAAATTTGAAGATACATTTTCCCCAGTTGCCAGAGTGGAAGCAATCAGATTGATACTAGCTTATGCATGTTCAAAGAATACTAAAGTGTATCATATAGAGGTGAAATCAACTTTACTAAATGGAGAACTAGAAGAATAAGTCTACATTGATCAGCTTGAAGGATTTTAGTTATCAAAAATGAAGATTATGTTTGTAGATTAAAGAAGTCCTTTTGTGGTATCAAACATGCCCCTAGAGCATGCTATTCCAGACTAGATAGATACTTACAACAATAAGGGTTCAGGAAAGGAAATGCAGACAAAAAACTCTACATCAAGGTAACTCAAGATAATATTTTATTAATTGAAGTTTATGTTGATGATATTATTTTTGGAAGTGATGATGACAGGTTGAGACAAAAATGTGCAAATGATAAGCATAATGAATTTGAAATGTCATTACTTGGAGAACTATCCTTCTTTTTGGGTCTTTAGATATGTCAAAGCAACTAAGGAATTTTTATTTCTCAAACCAAGTATATCAAATAAATGCTAAATAGGTTCAGAATGGAAGATTACAAACTAGTCAGTACTCTTATGCAAACCAATTGCAAGTTAAGTAAAGATGATGATTCAAAGTCTACAGATCAGAGGCAGTACAAGTCAATGATTGGCAACTTACTTTATGTGACATCATCTAGACCATATGTAATGCAGGAAGTTGGACAGGTGGCAAGATTTCAAGCAATACCAAAGGAATCACATGTTCTAGCAGTAAAGAGGATATTCAGATATCTCAAGGGTACAAAAGAGTTTGGATTATGGTATCTAAAAGGAAAAGATTTATCACTTATTGCCTACATAGATGCTGATTGGGCAAGTTGCATTGATGACTGGCGAAGCACTAGTGGAGCAACGTTCTACTTGGGTGAGTGTTTGGTATCGTGGCTAAGTAAGAAAGAATCATCCGTATCATTATCTACAACCAAAGCAAAGTATATTGTAGCAACAACATGTTGTACACAGGTTCTATGGATGAAACAAACTCTGATAGATATGTAGGTTGATTATAATGATTCCATTCCAATGTAGTATGATAATATAAGCGCCATCAATATCTCAAAGAAACTAGTGATGCACTCCAAGACGAAACACATTCCAATCAAGTATCACTTTCTATGGGAACAGGTTGTAGAGAAGAACATCAGAGTTGAATATGTGGGAAAAAAAGAACAAGTGGTAGATATATTTACAAAATTGCTTCCAAAGGAAGCCTTTGAGTATCTTCACCAGAGACTCAAAGTAATTTCTACTCCAATTTTTTTTTTTTTTTTTTAATTTTCTTATATTATATGTCTTAGATTTACATGAGGAAGCACCATAAAGAGGACAGTTCAGGTTGGGGGAGAAGTTTCAGGAAGATTTCAGTCAGTGGGAGTAGACCCAAGGATAGTTCAGTTAGGGGGAGCATGCCCAGACGAGATGTTACCTTTTCCATTGATGTCAAAGGGGGAGAGATTTATCAGATGCAATATATAGCGTTAGATGCTTGGAGAGAGAGCACATAGGCATGGTTCCAAGGGGAGAGATGGTCACAGGGGGAGCATGAGTGATATGAATTCAGTATTGCATCAGAGTGTTGCCATCAATGGCAAAGGGGGATATTGTTGATTAATTGGGTTGGTTTTCATTGATGTCAATCCTTGAAGCAAGTCCGATGTAGAAATTACAATACAAATTAATGTATTCCCGCGATTCTCCTGATCTAACAATTTTCTCCACTTGTTAAATACATAATCGCTTCTACTATTATTATTGTGGAACAATTAAACCATGATCACAACCACAATGCACAAAGTGAAACATCAATAACACACAACACATGAGTTTTACTGGGAAAGCGTAAAGCTAAAAACCCCACTATCATATATTATGTATATCATGAATCATGAAACAATCTCATACAAAACTCTAATTCAATAGATTTCAGTACAATACAGTCATCTCACACTGTCATACACAAATCAACAAATACTTATGCCAATTTTCGTGTCCAGACAACCTGCCTTCTTTGCACAATCTCTGCAATCTGAATTCTCACAATGAATCGAATGAATACAATTGCCTAGTTTGCACATGCTCATAAGCATATCCAATGAATGTGTGAACAAATCAAAACTGATAGCCAACTGTCCCTTTCACCTGTTATCTCAACTAGATCTCCAATGGATTTGCATGCATGTAGTTAACCGTGACAAATCTTCAGTTGCATGTGAGTTAACTGATTAACTGAACTCTCACTAGTGCATGTTTAGTTACAACTAGCACAATTGATATTAACTCACTTAACTACACTTATAATTCTATTACAAATCCAATTCACTCAGTTATGAATGAGATAATAGATTAATATTTATTGTCTAATTTTAATTAAGGGAAAAGTAAATTAGACACATGTTTCTTGTTGACTTTTCAACACTCCCTCTCAACAAGAAAGGGATTATCCTTCACCCCAATCCTGTCTCTATGATATTCGAATTTGCTCCTGGTGAGCGCCTTCGTCAGAATGTCCGCATCCTGATCTTCCGTAGGAATGTATTGAAGCAACATGATCTTCCGCTGCACACAATCTCCGAGATGATGATACCATATATCTATATGCTTAGATATGTCATGAAACACAGAATTAATCGAGAGTTTAATGCAACTCTGATTATCACAATAAATCATTGTCGGATCTTGAGAACCAAACAAACCAACCAAGATCTTCCTCATCCAGATAGCCTCACATGCAGCTTGGTTCGCTGCCATGTATTCTGCTTCTGCTGAAATAAGTGCCACAAATCTCTGTTTCCTACTGTACCAAGAAACGACTGTAGATATGATACTAAAGATCCCCCCTGATGTGCTCTTTCTGTCTGTTGGGTTGCCCACCCAATCTGCATCCATGAAGCCATGCAACTTCACCTCATCCGTCTGTTTGTACCATAATCCATACTCAGATGTGCCCTTTAGATATCTCAGGACATGCTTACCTTCCTTCCAAAAGAGTTTGGTAGGCTTAACCATCGCTTGACTTAGTTGGTTAAATGCATAGCAAATGTCCAGTCTCGTGTTCACTAAATACATTAGTGAACCCACTAACTATCGATAGATAGTAGTGTCGAGCTGCAGATATACCATGTAAATCAACATTTAATTGTAACCCCGGGAAGGTAGACTTAGAGGAACCAGCACAGGAAATGCAGGGCTGAAGAGGGGGTTTAAAGGATGCCAAGCTACTCTCTGAACTGCTAAAATAAACTTGCAGAAAGAAGCTACTGTACTCTACTCTACTCTGCTCTGCACTACCCGGTACTACTCGGTACTAACCGGTACTTCTCTGTAGATGCATGTAAAAGATAAATTGAAAACATCTAAGTTCTGGCTACTTATCACTCCACACAAATCAGCAACCATCCTATGCAACTTTCTATTGGAATCAAACGAAACTTCTTCATCTCATGAGATACCCAAACTAGTTCCTGAATGTTGAGCAGAAAACTGAAGAAATAAAATCAATG
>JZKD02S1677416.1:31415-50047 GCA_000966675.3 Picea glauca
ATCATGCAAACACCTCTTATTACAATTTTTTATGGAAAATGTAGAGTAACAGGGTGGTCTTTTTGACCGGCTGAATTTCTGAACTTTGCATTTTGAACAATAATGTTCAATCTTTGGCGGCTCGCTGGAAATTCACCATAGTGCAACTTGGTGGATAACATGACCAACTGCCCCCCTCTTTCTTGCTTGTTGAGTAACTTGAGTTGCACTCCCACTCCCAAATTTAAAATTGCTAGATGGCTTATTCAAGAATGGAAGAGGATCATCATTTTGGATTTTCTTGGATGCTACTGCCACCTTTCCCAAGCCAATAGCATCATCTTTTGTCATTTCTCTTTTTTTGGATGTACTCACTGATTTACATGCTCCAAGTCCACAAGGAAGCCCCAACAAATGGCCTTTAACTTGGTAATAAGTGCTTGTAAAATCAGTATGGCAAAAGCCACATGTCCACAAAACATTCCCACCCCCTTTTGCCTTGGCCCCATCTCCTTGTTTCTTTGTAACATACTTCCACAATGGATATTTGCTGTCTTGGCTTTGTTGTTTTGCTGCCCTGCTGATTTTTCCATCATTTGAAGCTTCACTTCCAGCTCCACTTGCAGAAGATGGGACACTAAAAGAGGGTATTGAATTTGTTGGAGGAGGAGCAACACCAACATTGGGTTTCTTCCCTTTCCTTTGCCCTTTTGCTGCTGTCTTTGATGATTGAGCCATCAATTTTGTTGAAGGAGGAAGAAATATCACTGTTGTAGCAAAAAACCTGCAGTTTGGTCCTCAAATCCACTTGGAAACACTTGCAATGCTCTCAAACCTGCACAAAAACCTCTTTCTTGCTCACCAAAATCGCCCACACCATGACTTGTTGAGAAAACAATGAGAAAATGAATGAGAAATACTCTTTTTAGAGGGGGCGAGCCTCCTTTTTCCGTGACACGTGTCAGGAAATCGGGACACCATCCTAATTCGTGTCCGACACGAATTTAGGTCATGTCACATGTGAAGGACACGGCCTAAATTCGTGTCGGACATGAATTAGGTCGAATCCGTGTCCCCACGTCGGATTCGAGACACGAGGGGGGTTTTCAACGAATCATGTTTCATAGAATATAAGTAAAGGTAAATTCCCCATTGAGGAATCATATCTTTTGTGTGAGTTTGGAAATTTCAGCAAGTACATCTTCTTGGGAAAAGTGCGCACCTCTCTTGGGCGCTAGTCTTCAAGGGTTTGTAAGCACCCTCTTGTGTGCTAGGTTTTCTTGCTGGTGAAGGCCTTTCTTTTGAAGAATATAGCAAAGGATTTAGCTGGTTTTCTTCCCTTGTTGAGAAGAGTTTCCCAAGATACTTCTTGTGTTCTTGTGCATAGTGTTTTTTCTTGTGATCTTGGTTGCTGCAACATAATTGTTCATGGTTTAAGTTAAATGCTAAAAAGGAATGAACTTCATGCTTAAACCTTGCTTATTGAAAAATCAACATTTACAAGGTAGGGATCAGAGGATATTTTATCTTCCATTGACTGAGCTATTATGAACCAGCAAAGATCCATCTTAACTCTGGTTCTATAAGCACCTGGAAGGATAAAAAAAAAACAAAGGTGCAAATCTCTGCGTGCTTAAAGAATGCTGAGTTAAAGATGGATGCTATGTTGGTGTCTATCTATCTATCTATCTATCTAAAAAGACTAAATTCTGTAATGTAATTAAAAAAATACTAAGCATTCATTATATATATATATATATATATATATATATATATATATGCTTAGTATTTTTTTAATTACATTACAGATTTTAGTCTTTTTTCCATTTTGATTAAGAAGCATTAGACATATCATCTATTGGCTATAGAATGCACCTGGCTTCTCTCAGGACAATCATAGACAAAAGCTATTGTAGGATGTGAGGGAACCACTCTTGTTAGTCATATCAGTAAGGATTATGAGCATTGGACCCTCTTTTCTGTGGGAGCTCCTTCAAGGAAGTCATCTTGCAAGCATTACATCCTTTTTCCCATTTTGATTTACAAGTGTTCCATGTTTTTTCCATTTTGATTTATAAGCATTGCACATGGACGCTACACATCTCATCCATATTGGCTGCAAAATGCACCTGCACCTGACTTCTCTCGGCGCAATCATAGAATTTTTTTTTGTAGGGATGTATGGGAACCTCTCTAGTTTATCATGTCAATCAGGATTATGGGCATTGGACCCCTTTTCTGTGAGAGTTCCTCAAGGAAGTCATCTTCCGAGCTGGAGGATAAAGGACAAATCGGAAATATTCTCTGCCAAGATAGGGCCTTGTGATCTCAGGAGACAACTAAAAACAAATCAGTAAGTTCTCAGAATCCAGCTAGTTGTAGATTATGACATACAACACAGGAAATATTCCAGCAGACTAGTAGTTTATGGTACATCTGACAACAGGTGGCTGTACTCTTATGCTACCTGGTTCGTTTAACAGCCCTGTGAAGCTCTGAATCCGGGATTTTGGGATTGATAGGTACTATAGGACATGATGAACCTATCGCCCAGCTTCTTGCTGGCATTTTAATAAAAGCGACTCTCTTACAGACTCAATATTGTTACCTATGTGCTAAGTGATTTTATACCGTGTAGTTTTGCACATTGGGAAATTGAGTTATTCCTCCGCAATATTGTTCTATTTGCATTGCATTCTGTGGCATTTTGTAATCTATTGTTTAAATTCGAATTTCTGTTACGTTTATTTTTTTATTTTTGGAGATGCTAAATATAGTCGTCATTTTTATTATCACTGTCCTATGCATACGTTCTTAGTCATTTTTGGCATGGATATGACCTCTCTCTTGTTGCATAGCGGCTTAACACCAAAATTTCATAGTGGTCCTGTGGTCCCAAAGCTACATTGGCATCTCCTGGAGTCCAAACATCTCTATATTTACGGCCACCTATGGACATTCTCTTACTTATTTTCTTGCATCATAATTCCCTATATCTCAGTCTAACGCTGAACGAGAATGCCTCCCGTTGATATTGCATCTTTTATGTTTTCACGCGCTTGGGATATGATATTTGATGTGGGTAATTTAGATGCCTTTCCGGGACTTAAATTGTATTCGCGCCTTTTCATACTTGATTTTTCACCATACTCTGCAAGTCAAAGAGAAATTTCGAAAACAAATCACGCCATCTCCGAGTGGTTTTCCTTCTTTTTCCACACATCCTTTTTTATGAAATCAATGCAAGTGTATAATTTTCTTAAACACATTTGTCCTTATTATTTTGCAGAAAGTCTTTGATAAAGACACCTTCTCGTCAGATGACAGCATGGGTGAGGCTGACGTCGATATTGAACCACTGGTTTCTGCTGCAAAAGCATACATGAATGCAGGGGTCTCAGGGGTCTTTGGAACTAAGCAGATTGGAAAATGGCTGGCTACGGCTGACAATGCACTTACGAGTGATAGTATAATCAGTCTTATTGATGGACAAGTCAAGCAGGAGGTAACCTTGGAACTGCAAAATGTGGAGTCTGGAATATTAGAGCTGGAACTCGAGTGTGTTCCTCTCTCACAGTAGCTTATCTATGAGTGATATCGATCTAATTCAAGTGACTGACATGAGGGTGTTATGCAAGAATCAAAGCCAATGGGCTGGCTATACAAACTTAATCGAAGAGTTGTTTAATATCAGCTGGGGTCATATTAGTTTAAAGCAATCTGTCCCATAGGCTATTTTTAGCCTTGTGGACGTTAAAAATACTTTCTTTCTTTCTTTCACTTTGTAGGGCTGCGGAAAGAGTTAATGCATATTTTGGATATTTGTCACCATCTTTAAGACAGGAACGAGCGGGTTTATTGCAGTCGTGTTTGGTGTCAGTGAATTCTGGCATGATGATTCTTTGTAAGAAGAGTGTCCACATGGTGCAGTAATGGGAATCAGGTTAGATTAATTGTGGCAGAGAAGTGATGAAGAGCCCTGTGAATAACTGGATTTAGAAATCAGTTTTAAAATAGTATATTAATAGCAATGTTCTTGAGTCGAGGATGAGCTAAATTTGTTAGATTTTTGGATATAGGAACCATATATGGTTCTAATAGATTTGTTTAAGCAAAATTTGCTAGTTACTAGCTAGCAAGATGATCTGAGCGTTTTCCTTGAATATTCCTTTTATATTCAAGATAGTTTACAAAAGCAACACCATCATGAAATTTGGGCTTTGACAGTGGAGGACACAGTAAAGCTTTATCCTAGAAGTTCTTGTAATTGTATTTCATCCCAAAAGATGTTGGATAAAGCTACATATCATTTTTATATTCATGAATAATTCTACTTCCATGTTGGATATACGGTCCCATTGTATACTATTTTACCTCTATAAAGAAAATTATATTTGTGTGTATAAATGACCAGATTAAGTCCGTGGCACTTGAAAACACATCCCACACTGACTACACTAACTATTTTACCTCTATAAAGAAAGAAATTATATTTGTGTGTATAAATGACCAGATTAAGCCCATGGCACTTGAAAACACATCCTACACTGACTATGTGGGAGTGTCTATGGCATCTCCAAAATCTAGAATCTAGATTAGTAAAAAGGCTAAAATAAAATAACAGTGCAAATAAGTAACTGGCTGATGCCTTTCTCAAAAGTGGAGTGATGATGACTTTAGTTTAGGTCTCCTGTAAAGTATAAGTTGGATGTTGGTGATGCATATTTTGTTGGATCCACGGTGATATTTGATGTTGCTGTATTGTGGTTAATATAGTTCTCATATTTATTATTATGAATTACATGGTTTGTTTTGCATTTTGACACAACATAGAAATGACCCTTCCATTTGGTCTTATGGATGTATATGGTTTACTTGGACTACATAAGTTAATGTAATGTGTATGTAAGGTCATTTAATTTGGTCAACCATTTTTTTAGTGTTTGTAAAACTATTTATTATGTGTAGGTATGAAAACCATGATTTTTGGTTAAGACTTAAGATGAAGATTGGTCAATTTACTAAATAACTTTTATTCTATTATAACACATGTTGAGATTGTAGCAAGGAAGGTCTTCCATCATCATTATAGTGTCTTAGGATGATGGAGGACAATGAAACTTAGGCTAAGTTAATTAATTAAATATTTTCCTAAGTTTAACTTAGGAAAAGAACTGTTGATGTGTTATAATCTTCAGTTGACTTTATTGAGTATTTTTTTTAAAGTTAAAGTGAAAAATAATTTAAGTTGTGGTCTTTTAATCTCGACCATTGATCTCATCATGAGGGTGAGGTTTGATCTCAGCCCTCAATTCTTTTGTACAATAGGGTTTCACTTGCTCAATGAAGAATAAAGAGATTGGTTGGGCTAAGAGGGCACACAAGGAGAAAGAGAGATCGATCTACAGAGAGATTGATTGCAGATTTGAGTGTGAGGGTTTGCAAGGGGGCATAGGAGGACTCATCAAGCATATTGGCACACACATCTTCAACATTTGTAGAGAACTTTATCTCAGATCTGAGGGTCGCCGTACTAAGTGACGCAACACCCACACAGACAGTCATACGATATTGCGCAGAGGCTTACGCAGGGGTCTCATTAGGCACGCTTTGGTTCAGGGATTTGCAGAGAGGGGCCGTACAATTGTTGGGGAGGAGTTTGGCTAAGCATTTTGCTTGGTATTTGGCTAGGTCGATTTGTACTGTAAAAGAACTCTATATTTCCTTGCTGAATAATAATAAAATCTCAGATCTATTGCACCAGTTTTCCCATCTCGGGTTTTTCCGAGGACATTTTTCCAAAAACAATTTCGTACTTGTGATGTGATTGTTGTCTACTTTACTTTCAATTTCTAGACATTTATTTTCTGCTATGTATTTATTTTATTCTGAAGAAAACCCTGAATAATCAATTAAAAGTAAATTAATTGGTTTAAATTGTATTGAGTTTTGAGAAAATTCACATGGTATCAAAGAAGGACTGTTAAAGAGGCAAGTATCACAAGTGGGTTTTCAAGATCCAACATAAATTTGAAGTTTCATGCAAAAATCTAGGGCAGTCGTAATCTTCCCTTGCGCCTAGGGTTTATGTGCTAGTGTTTCAACATAAAAGAAAAGTATAGGTAGGATTTGAACTGTGAGGTTTTGAACATAACACTTTCAGAAAATAGCCATGAGTTTGAGGGTGGAAGACAGGTTACAAGGGGCTCATAATTACCCCACCTGGAAAGAAAGGATGACAATGATATTGGAAGTCAATGATGTGTCAGAGCATGTTAGTGACAAGGAAACAACTCCCACTGGTACAGCTGAATTGGTCATCTGGAAGAAAGGTGAGGCTAAGGCCAAGAGCCTAATTCTTGATGGGATAAAAGACCATGTGGTCTCACATCTCTCAGGAAAAGTTGAGGCAAAAGACATGTGGAAATCCCTAAGTGACCTCTACCAAAACAAAAATGAAAACAGAGTGATGGCTCTGTTATCGCACTGTTTGTAGTTAAGATAAAAAAGCTATAAGATAGAAGGCCAAACTGGTGTAACAGGAACCTATCCCACCCAATGTCACCGCGATGGGATGGTTCTTTCTTTTTAGGGAGGTTAGGCCCAAGAGAGACGTCCCTGGTGACCTGGGGTTTTGAAGAGGCAAAAGGCTAATAAGACAAGGATAAGATTTCCCCCCTTTACAAGTCACCACCCAAACAGATAGTCCGGCCAAAGGCCAATAATGAAGTAAAACCCCCAAAGAAGTGTACCTACCTGGAACAAAGCAACAACAAACTGATATGTGCAAGCTGTTTCAATGGGTTAATACTTCACGAGATTATCTGATGAATATGTATATATAAGCAATATGGCAATAAATATTGACGAAGTCAATTTTTATCAATATAGCAATGAAAATAATGTCACTTCACCAATAAATACTGGAACGATGTAGCATTTAATATAACCAATCAACACTTTATTTCATTTAATGTCCAAATCACCATTCAATTGCTTATAAAACAAAATGTTGCTGCATCAATGATATAATAGCCATGAATGACGTTAGCATTTAGGATTAGTAGGGTTAGCTAGAGCTAGGGTTAGTAGTTAGGGTTTGACTCAAGGTTTTGAAAGTAGTTGTGATCAAGTTTCACTTCAAAGATGGAGGGCTGAAGAATGAAGCACACAATCAAGACAAGAGAGTCAATGAGGGAGAGTGTTGCTACAACAAGGCTCTTTCATCAAACCCTAGAAGAAAAATGACCCTAAGTGTAGATATCCTAGGCCTGGGATGTCTTCTTCCTCTTGACTTTCAAATGGTATGGCTAGCATAAATGAGGAAGAAAAGGGAGTGTAGCTACGACTATGCTCTCTTTTCTTCTTCAATGGCTGAAAATTTCTCTATCAGGGGACATGAGACAATGACTTACTTGTGTGCTTGTCACCTAGGGTTTTGATTTAACAAATTATAAACATATGCAAGAAAATAAGACTACAACCATTCATTTAAGAAGTTTTGCAGAAAAATACTTACAATTCATCAAGAAATAACCATGCAAACCCTAGTTGTAACACCTTCCTTCAAGAGAAACACCATGAAATGCCAAAAATGTCTTCCTTCAATAAGTGTGCCTCACTAAATCAGCCAAATACCCAAGATAGGGCGCAAATTTCAAACCTCCTTATGGAGTGAATGAGTAGTCATGATAAAAATGAGAGTGAAAACCCTCAATATATAGTGTATCAATGACCTAATTTACCTTTTAGGTCATAAAAAGGCTGACAAGGCCATAATACCAAAATAATATTGGTTTTGCATTAAACTAGACTAAACCTTGATCAAGCAAAAAGGTAAGACGTCACCCATTCCTAGGGTGACGTTAGCCCCTATTAGGGCAAATGCAACCTCCTTAAGCAAGACGTTAGCCCTCATTGGGCTCCTCCAAGCTGCCACACGTGCCAACTACCTTGTCTATCTACCAATATGCTCATAATGACGTCATAAGCCTCTTGGTGACGTCCTTGTCCATCTAGAGCCAATGTCCCACTGAAAATGGGTCAATCCCCCTAGGTCAAGCTGTGTCGGGGTGCCTCTGGTGGAACGTCCTCTTCTTTTATGGTGCAAAGCCTCTGATCAACCTCTGTCCTGTCTTTGCCCCTTGATGGGGTCTCAACATCCATCTGGTGGGCTCTTCAACCCCATGGAGGTCCGAACTGATCATCTCCCCATGTGTACCGGTCCAAATGGTACCTGTTCATCAAGTATGGTACCTGTTCATCAAGTATGGTCCTGCACATCAAAGGCTACGCCCTCCATGGGCTCATTAGTCACAGGGACCATAGCAATGCCAATCACATCTCATCATTAATATTATTAAACATATGCATAAAATCCCTAATACATTAGTTAACAACTCAAAGACGTTACACAATCCTGCAATACAAGTCTAGAGGAAAAGACAAAATGTCCACTGGAAAAGGAAAGTTCTCGTAAAAGACCTCATCCAAACCATGCGAGTGGGTGATGTGGTCAGGGGAAGTCCAAGCATGTGGGTGCAATGAGGGCTAAGGATGCAATGTGTTACCTGTGGGTGCCTTTCTAGAAGGCGAGTTGTACCTGTCATGGATGCATTCTTTCCAAGCCCATTCTTGCCTTTATTCTTTTATTCTTTTATTCTTTTTTTTGTTCAAGAGCTAATCAGGGGACACTGTCCTGGTGTGGTGACCAGTGGTGGCAACGTTACCCACAAGTACTTTCACAGAAATGAAAGGCTGGCTCATGATGAGACCCCCTTTCCCTTGGCCATGCAACCAAGAGTCACTGCCCTGGCGTGGTAACCAGCTGGTGGCAATGTCATACTGCTAGGTACCCATGGACCTAATATGCTGGCTCGTGATGAGACCCCCTATCCTCTAACTAGGTCTTGTTTTATTATTTTTCGGGTCCCTCTTGTTTCTTGTTGAGAAGCCTTTTATTGCTTTCTCGGGGATCCCTGGGCGAAGCATCTCGAGGTTTTATTCTTAGGCTTTTACCTTTTACCAGCTTACGTTTACCTTCTTGGCCTTTAGCCCCTTCTTCCCACGAGATAAGGTGCAATCCTGAAAATAGGTCAACCCAATGCCCAGACCAAGGGAGTGGGACAAGTGAGCGGGAAGTAAGATGAAATAGTGGTGCTATGATGGGAGCGGATGATGGCTTTTCAGAAGTCCCCCCAGTGGAAAACCAAAACTTATGGACAAAGGCTTGCTAGGGAACCCTGCTAATCCCCCCAAACATGGTCAAGTGGGAAAATGTAAGATGCAAGCAGTTGTTAGAAATAAAAGGAATCAGATGCATATATTTAAAGTTCTTAATGATCAAAAGTGACACATACCATGATAGCTGGACCAATTACCTCATGGAGCAAGAACCCTTTCTGATACAGGACCATGTCGATGGTGATGGATGTTGTTGTTGCTGACAAAATGAAGATGATAGAAGAAGAAGAAAAGTGGGCCCTCCAGGTCCATGCTCAGGTCAATCCTGCTCTCGGTACTCCATGTCTAGGACCTGTTGTCCTCGAGACATGATCTCCTAGTTATCCTTGAAAAGTGGGGATAACATCTGGCTCCAACTCGGGGACATGTGCTCACCATAGAGCGCATGAGAACCTCAACATCTTTGGCATAACCTGCAGACCTGCTTGATCTCGAAAGAAGTATCAGTGACAAAATTAGGGTGGTAATGCCACCCCAACATACACATATATATAGACTGAAAGGAAATAATCAATGGGTTTGAATATAAAAGAAAACTAACATGCAATGCAAATGGTATAATACACGAATGCAAAATGCCTACTTACCTGTACTTACCTATGAAGTCAGGTTCCCCCACCTTGGTGGGGTTTGAGGAGGTGCCCGCTGATATGTAATGGGCGCCTTCTTCCTTCCAAAGTGGATAAGTAGTATGAGTCATCAATTAATTCCATTCCGACTTTGAAGGGTCCAAGCCACGACTAAGTGCTTCATTTAACATTAGTTGGCTCTCCTTTATGGGTATCCCACATCCATACCATGTCTCCTTCCTTGTACTTCCTGACTTTGTATTTGGTTGTCCCTTGGACGACCCTGTTGTATTGTGTTGGGGGAGGAGGGTGGGCTTCTGCTGTGAATACTTCCTGTTGGGACGGGTGGATTTGTATGTCTTCTTCAACTTTCTTTAATATCTTCACAGTCTCGGTCTCTTTGCTCTTGAATTTATCTAGGAGTTGTTGGTATTCTTCTTTCTTGGGCCATTTGATCTGATCAAAGTCCTCTTCCATTGCAAAAGGCATATCTTCTGGAGAATATTTTTTAAGGGTTTGTATCATCTCATCTTGTGCTTTGTCATTTTTGACGGGGTGAGTAATATCTTGCACATGGCTTCCGGTTATTGTCACATTCAGGAGACGACCTATTGTTCCTTTTTTTAAAGGTAATTCTAAAAACGCGAGGTCCATCTTGAGGGTGCCACCCAACATTGCAGCAAATTTCCTAGACAACAACATTCCCCACACATCTGGGACGTCAACTATCACAATGTCAATGTGGATTACTTTCTCCGGGTACTCCTTAAGGCAAACTTCCACATTTTCAACTACCCCATGTGTGGGTATGGATTTAGACTCAAAGCCATACACATTCTTGTAGGGTCATGTGACTTTCAACCCTACTTGTTGCATGACTCTAAGTGACATCATGTTGGCACTTTCCCTTGTATCTAACATGCAATTGTTGAGGCTCTTGTTGTACATTGTTAAAGTCATGAAAAAGGGAGGGTTTTCACCATATTGGACACTGAAGTGATCGACTTGCAACATAATAGGGGGGTCCATGGGTTCATCCGATCCTTGAAAGAAAGTGTCAAAGCATTCCTTGATAGATGGGACCTTAATGACTTCTCTTAGGGGAATGTTTACATGCATCTTAGATAATTTCCCTTCAAAGTCAAATTTCAAGTCAACCTTCCTAGCCTTGGATGTCTTGGGAAGAAGTACTTACAAAGGTGGGGGCTTTGTCTGGTTAGTAGTAGGTTGGTTCAACTTGTTTCTTCTGTACACTCAAAATTCTTGTTTCTTTAGCTTCTCTCGTGATTCCTGGTCTAGGTTGTTTATTACCACCATCCTTGCCGACCTGGCTACTTCTTTCACGACTTCCTGATGTTCTGCATCAATGATATTTATTTGAGGGCCTTCCATGAAGTGGTCCATGTTGTTCACTTGTTGATGGCCATTATTATTGTAAGGACACTCATGCTCCCAATGTGCTTCACTGCATTCTAGGCACCAAGGGTTTTCATCCACAACGTTTGTAGGAGCCAAGGTGTTTGGGACTTCTTGCGAATTCTTTGGCTTATAGAATTGATTCCCCTTTTGAAATTGCCCTTTGTACGGGACCTTGGGTGCTTGGCTTTGGGATCTTTCCAGGTTGACTATCCTACTCATCATTTGTTTTTGATTTTTTATGATACCATCCATAGAGGCTTGCAACTTGGCTATACTGGCACAAAGGTCTGAAGTAGGTTCAACATTGTGGACTAATTTTGGCTTGGTGTCCATTTTTCCCCTTGGATTAGCGAAAGGCTCGATCTTGGATGAGAGGAGGTTTCCTTCTATTTTAGTAGCGAGCTCTTGGGCTTCCTGAATGGATTGAGGGTTTTAATCTCTGAGAAGATACCCCAATTGGCCATTGAAATACCTGGTGTAGATGTGGATGAGGTAATCATCTTTCGGATGATGGCTTGCAGGGATCTTTTGCAGCAAGGTCTCAAACCTAGTATGGAACTCCCGAATAGATTCATTTTCATATTTCGCAAGGTTATTTAGTCGGGTGAGGAGCATGTTAGGTTCTTCTTTGATACTCCATATTTTGAGAAAGACCTCTTCAAGTCTGTCCATGGTTTTAATGCTACCATCGGGAAGGCTCAGATACCAACGCCTTGAGGCATCATAGAGGGTAGCGGAGAACAACTTAATGACTAAATCTTCAACATCATCACTAATGGGATGAAGCTGAAAAAATTCCCAAAAGTTGCTCATGTGCTCTTCGGCACTGATTGCATCAGTACCGGTGAATTTAGGCAACCACTTCTCATACTTAGGTGGCATTTTCCTAGGGTAGCCTGGTATGGATGACATGTCTAGTCGTTTGAAGAGAGTAGATGATCATTGTCTTTGATTGTTAGCTGGGTTCTTTGTAGTGGTGGTCCCTGAACTAGACATGGTTTTCAAAGGAAGACTCTTTCCGAAAAGTGATTTTACAACAAGAGAGTTCTTGGGAGGCTTCCTTCTGAGGGATAACGGAGGATTATTGAACCTCTTTTTGGTTTATAGAGTCCCCAGATAGTTTACTTGAAACTACCAAAGAAAAGGGAAAACACCCTAATGGAGTCGCCATGTAAGCTTGTAAGAATAAGACTCTCTGAGGCAAGGCTTACCGAAAAGTTGTCGTCTGAGGAAGGTTTGACTCAGTGTTCCCCTGCAACGACGCCAAAATGTTATCGCACAGTTTGTAGTTAAGATAAAAAAGCTATAAGATAGAAGGCCAAACTGGCGTAACAGGAACCTATCCCACCCAGTGTCACCACGATGGGATGGTTCTTTCTTTTTAGGGAGGTTAGGCCCAGAGGAGACGTCCCCGGTGACCTGGGGTTTTGAAGAGGCAAAAGGCTAATAAGACAAGGATAAGATTTTCTCCCTTCACAAGTCACCACCCAAACAGATAGTCCGACCAAATGCCAATAATGAAGTAAAACCCCAAAGAAGTGTACCTTCCTGGAACAAAGCAACAACAAACTGATATGTGCAAGCTATTTCAATGGGTTAGTACTTCATGAGATTATCTGATGAATATGTATATATAAGGAATATGGCAATAAATATTGACGAAGTCAATTTTTATCAATATAGCAATGAAAATAATGTCACTTCACTAATAAATAATGGAACGATTTAGCATTTAATATAACCAATCAACACTTTATTTCATTTAATGTCCAAATCACCATTCAATTGCTTATAAAACAAAACGTTGTTGCATCAATGATATAATAGCCAAGAATGACGTCAACATTTAGGGTTAGTAGGGTTAGCTAGATCTAGGGTTAGTAGTTGGGGTTTGACTCAAGGTTTTGAAAGTAGTTTTGATCAAGTTTCACTTCAAAGTTGGAGGACTCTAGATCAGTGCCTTAGAGGGTAAAATGGAGTCAAAAGTGAAGGACACAAGGGTTGAAGGAGGACGACTAAGGACTAGAGGGAAGAGTTCTGAAGTGTTGCAATGGCAGAGTCTCAGAATCAAAACCCTAGGGGAGAGAGGCTCACTCCAGTGTTTCTATAGCAAGGCCTCGTGCTCTCTCCTCCTTCCTTAGGTCAATTTGGCAAAACGACTAGCTGAAGAATGAAGCACAAAATCAAGACAAGATAATCAATGAGGGAGAGTGTTGCTACAACAAGGTTCTTTCATAAAACCCTAGAAGAAAAATGGCCCTAAGGGTAGATATCCTAGGCCTGGGACGTCTTCTTCCTCTTGAGTTTCAAATGGTACGGCTAGCATAAAGGAGGAAGAAAAGGGAGTGTAGCTACGACTAGGCTCTCTTTTCTTCTTCAATGGCTGAAAATTTCTCTATCAGGGGACATGAGACAAGGACCTACTTGTGTGCTTGTCACCTAGGGTTTTGATTCAACAAATTATAAACATATGCAAGAAAATAAGACTACAACCATTCATTTAAGAAGTTTTGCAAAAAAATACTTATAATTCATCAAGAAATAACCATGCAAACCCTAGTTGTAACACCTTCCTTCAAGAGAAACACCATGAAATGCCAAAAATGTCTTCCTTCAATAAGTGCACCTCACTAAATTAGCCAAATACCCAAGATAGGGTGCAAACCTAATTTACTTAGACCTCCTTATGGAGTGAATGAGTAGTCATGATAAAAATGAGAGTGAAAACCCTCAATATATAGTGTATCAATGACCTAATTTGCTTTTTAGGTCATAAAAAGGCCGACAAGGCCATAATACCAAAATAATATTGTTTTTACATTAAACTAGACTAAACCCTAATCAAACAAAAAGGTAACACGTCACCCCTTCCTAGGGTGATGTTAGCTCCTATTAGGGCAAATGCGGCCTCCTGAAGCAAGACGTTAGCCCTCATTGGGCTCCTCCAAGCTACCACACGTGCCAACTGCCCTGTCCATCTGCCGATATGCTTATGATGACGTCATAAGCCTCCTGGTGACGTACTAGGCCATCTAGAGCCAACGTCCCACTGAAAATGGGTCAATCCCCCTGGGTCACGCTGTGCCGGGGTGCCTCTAGTGTAACGTTCTCTTCTTTTCTGATGTTAATCCTCTGATCAACCTCTGTCCTGTCTCTTCCCCCTGATGGGGTCTCAACATCCATTTGGTGGGCTCTTCAGCTCGATGGAGGTCCGACCTGATTATCTCCCCATGTGTACCGGTCCAAATTGTACCTGTCCGTCGGGTATGGTCCTGCACATCAAAGGCTACGCCCTCCATGGGCTCATTAGTCACAAGGATTATAGCAATGTCAATCACATCTCATCATTAATATTATTAAACATATGCATAAAATCCCTAATACATCAGTTAACAGCTCAAAGACGTTACACAAGCCTGTAATACAAGTCTGGAGGAAAAGACAAAACGTCCTATTGGGATAATGTCCACTGGAAAAGGAAAGTTCTTGGAAAAGACCTCATCCAAACAATGTGTGTGGGTGATGTGGTCAGGGGAAGTCCAAGCATGTGGGTGCAGTGAGGGCCAAGGATGCAAGGTGTTACCTATGGGTGCCTTTGTAGAAGGTGAGATGTACCTGTCATGGATGCATTCTTTCCAAGCCCATTCTTGTCTTTATTCTTTTTATTCTTTTATTCATTTTTGTTTTTTTTTGTTCAATAGCTAATCAGGGGACACTGCCCTGGTGTGGTGACCAGTGGTGGCAACGTTACCCACAAGTACTTTCACATAAGTGAATGGTTGGCTCGTGATGAGACCCCCTTTCCCTTGGCCATGCAACCAAGAGTCACTGCCCTGGCGTGGTAACCAGTTGGTGGCAATGTCATACTGCTAGGTACCCATGGACCTAATAAGATGGCTCGTGATGAGTCCCCCTATCCTCTGACTAGGTCTTGTTTTATTATTTTTCGGGTCCCTCTTATTTCTTGTTGAGAAGCCTTTTATTTCTTTCTCGAGGATCCCTGGGCAAAGCATCTCGAGGTTTTATTCTTAGGCATTTATCTTTTACCAGCTTACTTTTACCTTCTGGGCCTTTAGCCCCTTCTTCCTACGAGATAAGGTGCAATCCTGAAAATAGGTCAACCCAATGCCCGGACCAGGGGAGTGGGACAAGTGAGCGGGAAGTAAGATGAAATAGTGGTGCTATGATGGGAGTGGACGATGGATTTTCAGAATCCCCCCCAGTGGCAAACCAAAACTTATGGACAAAGGCTTTCTAGGGAACCCTGTCAATCCCCCCAAACTTGGTCAAGTGGGCAAATGTAAGATCCACGTAGTTGTTAGAAATAAAAGGAATCAGATGCATATATTTAAAGGTCTTAATGATCAAAAGTGACACATACCATGATACCTGGACCAATTACCTCATGGAGTAAGAGTCTTCTCCAATAGAAGTCCAAGCCGAAGGTGATGGATGTTGCTGCTGTTGACAAGACAAATCTGATGGAGGAGAAGAAAGATGGGCCCTCCAGGGCCATGCTCAAGTCAATCCTGCTCTCGGTACTCCATGTCTAGGACCTGTGGGCCTCGAGACATGATCTCCTAGTTATCCCTGAAAAGTGGGGATAACAGGCTCTACACAAGAAACTACGTTGAACCAATATGGCCAAAGGTGAGGGTGTAATATCTTATCTTACCTGGGAAACACAAGTTAGAGATGAGCTTGCAGCAGTGGGAGAAAATATTGAAGACCCTGAGTTGGTGTGTATTGCACTAGATGGATTTACTAAGTCATGGGACCTTTTTGTCCATGGTGTGGTAGGTCAAGAGAAGCTCCTTGATTGGCAGTGACTATGGGATGATTTGTGCAGGAAGAGATTAGAATTGGTCAATAAGGACCATCATCTTCAACTCATGCAAAGGAAGAAGAAGGCTTGGCCCTTGTAGGAAAAGAAAAGGGAAAGAAGAAGAGGAAATGTGGAAAGAAAAACATTGACTTCTCAAAAGTCAAGTGTTTCCTGTGCCACAAGATGGGTCACTTTGCATCATGGTGTCCAGAGAGAAAGAAGAAGAAGCCACAAATGGCAACTTCAACAACAATGGATGAGTTTGCCAAGTCATTTGAAGATGATTTTTTCTTCATAGTCTGTATGTCTAGTACAATTGTTTCATACATGTGGTTTGTAAACAGTGGTGCATCTTGTCATATGATAGAGCACAAAGAGTGGTTTACTAGGCTATAGGAGGGAGGCGTAAATCTACTCATTGAGTTAGGGGATGATAGGCGCTATAAGGCGCAAGGAGTTGGTACAATCTCATTTCAGAGGGAGTCCAGGGAGCCACTACATTTTAGTGATGTGTTATTTGTTCCAAGGTTGATCAAGAACCTCATCTCAGTCTCTACTCTTGAGGATAAGGGATATGAAGTCACTTTCCGTAAAGGAAAGGTGTTCATCAGACCTGGTGGGTCAGATGAGAAGATGGACATGATGATTTGGTTTCAAGAGGAGAAGGTCTAAAGGTTACAGGTTCATCCAGGGAGAGAATTAGTGAGTTTCGCAATATATATAGGTGAGTTGTGGCACCAGAGGATGGCACACATTCATTTTGGTGCTTTGGGGAATTTAAGGGAGGCAATCATTGGATTGCCTAAGATTACATCTGAGAGGCATGACCCTTGCAAGGGTTGTGCGTTGGGAAAGTATGCCCGGAAACCCTTTCCATCTAGCGAGCACAGGTCCAAGGGAGTACTGGATCTAATACACTCTCATGTATGTGGGCCTATGAGTGTGGAGTCAGTGAGTGGCTCCAGATACTTTTTCTTGTTTATTGATGACTACTCCAGGAAGACCTGGATTTACTTTCTAAAGACCAAGGATGAGGTCTTTGGGAGGTTTTTAAGAGTTTAGAGCCCTGGTAGAAAACCAGACTGTGAGGAAGATTCAGGTCTTAAGATCAAATAATGGGGGAGAGTACACCTCCAAGGAGTTTGAGGATTATTGCACAACGACATGGATTAAGAAGGAACTCACAGTTCCTTATAATCCTCAATAGAATGGAGTGGCTACGAGAAAGAACAGGACTGTGGTTGGAGCAACACGAGCTATGCTTCATGATCAAAAAGCGTCGTTGTTCTTATGGGAAGAGGCGAGTAATGTTGCAATATATTTGCAGAATAAGAGTCCCCACATAGTTTTGGGGAAGCAAACACCTAAGGAGACATTTTCAGGTACTAGGCCAGATGTGAGTCATGTTCGCATTTGGGGCAGTGCATGCTACTGTCATGTCCCTTCAGAGAAGAGGACAAAGCTAGACCCTACAAAGGTGAATGGGTTACTTGTTGGTTACAGTGAGGCTTCCAAAGCCTACAAGATCTATGTATCTGCATGCAGGAAGGTTATTGTGTGTAGATATGTGTAGTTCGAGGAGGAACGTGCATTGAGGAGATTGAAGGATTTGCCAACAAGTGTAGAGAACCAGCAGGGACATAGCACAAAAGTCTAGGAGGAGGAGGCACAGAGTTAGAAGACATGATCACAAGAGCTGACACAAGATACAAATGTTTAGAGGGAGACTGTTGGACAAGATCATCAGGAGCGAGTTGATGAGGAGGAGGAGCATGATGTAGTTCCCCAAGAGAAGATTACTAGGCCACGACCTAAGTGGTACAAGTCCACAGTCAGTGATTCTAGGTCGGAAGGGCTTCTAGAGAGAGACTTCAGATGCAACAAACCACCAGAGAGACTTGGATATATGGCATTGATGACTCAACTCATTGATGTTGCGTCTTCCAGTTATGAGAGTGTTGTGTGGCATAAGGTGTGGTAGGAGGCCATGATGGAGGAATATGCCTCCATTATGAAAAATGATGTATGGGAGGTAGTTATGAGGCTAGAGGATAAAAAGGTGGTTGGATCCAAGTGGATCTACAAAGTTAGGCATACAACATATGGAAGCGTGGACAAGTACAAAGCCCGCTTCATGGCCAAGGTGTTTTCACAACAAGAGGGAGTTTATTACAAGGAGACTTTCGCTCCAGTGGATAGCTATTCTTCAATCCAAGCAGTCATTTCATTGGCAGTAGAGAAGGGCCGACATGTTCATCAGATGGATGTGAAGACTGCCTTCCTCAATGGAGTAGTTGAGGAGGAGGTATATGTTGAGCAGCCTGAGGGATTTGAGGTTGGTAGCAGAGAGACACATGTGTACAGATTGAGGAGAGCCTTCTATGGGCTCAAGCAGGGACCTCGAGCTTGGTACTCGAGGATTGAAAACTACTTGAGAGAGATGGGCTTCCAGCAGAGCGAGGAAGATTCAAACTTGTACCTTCTTGCTGTTGAAATAATGTAACTGCGAAGAGCATTCTTATTATTTTGTTATTGGATTAAATCCCCATTGTGGATTAATCATGTCATTATTATTATTTTTATTATTAGATTAATCC